>ML677411.1:4109495-4149891 GCA_007922305.1 Dermatemys mawii
ATGCATGCAGTGGAAGTATCCAGGGGCAGGTATAAATAGGTAGGCAATAAATATAAATAGGTTGCCTACCTATTTATACCTGCCCCTGGATACTTCCACTGCATGCATCCGACGAAGTGGGTATTAGCCCACGAAAGCTTATGCTCTAATACTTTAGTTAGTCTTTAAGGTGCCACAGGACTCTCTTGTCACTTCTGCAATTCCAGACTAACACGGCTACCTCTCTGATTCTTGACTACATTATGAGTGTTTTCCTTGGTGGTGTGTGTTTGTTTTTTTAAAAAATCTTTCAGGTGGAAGTTTGAATTGAAATGCAATTTTTAATTTGTAACAATGTAGTTTGAATCACACCAAGAAATAGTTTTGTAGCAGACTCTCTTCCCATGGCTTCAGTGAAGTGTAACCCCAATTGACACTACTTTATTTTCATGCACAAATGCTTTAGAACAAATACACTTGCAGAGCAAAGAGGAGAAGAAAACAGGAGGCATGTAAACATCTTGCCGAAACCGTTGACAAGAAGTAATTGTTTGAATGTTGAATCCTTTGCATTGTGGGATGCAGAATAAGCTGGGATGGTGTTTTCACCTTATTTCCTTGAAGAAATATGCAACATTTGCAAAGTGTTCCATAAATCACAGGAGGTGCCAATATTTTTTTTAAAATACCAAGTGAGACCACTTTTTTAAATACAAAGTCAGAGACGCTGTTTTTAAATACAAAGTGGTATGAAAATACCGTAGGCTGCTCCCTCTTCATACAAACATTACAGCTTGAGGTTTTTTTCTCCCAGATATATGGCCAAGGAGATAAACTCATTTATTTGAATAGCAGGGGAAAGTTTAACCTATCTCAGGAAAAAAGCATTTTTCTCTGGGTGCCAGTTAGTAGAGGTGGGACCAGCTTGAGGTACTGTACATAAGTAGATCCACAAGAAGAGGCAGGTCCAAACTCTCAACCAGGATATTCAAAGTTTGGATTATTTTTCTGTTAGTTAATGGTTGACTTTCATGTAAAGGAACCAGTTGACACTAGCCCCTGATGCGTGGCAGAATCCTAGTACAATATCTCTAGTTACAAACAGTGGTTAGAACGTGAAAAATAGGTTGCCCTTATTGAATGTTGTCTTCTGTTCCAAGCTGTTGCCATGAATTAAAATATTTCCTTATAACCAAGTTGGGTTGTGAGACGATGATTCCATTAAGGAGCATTATGTTCTTTTAGAACAAGGGTGGCCAACCTGTGGCTCTGAAGCCACGTGCAGCCCTTGTATAGGCACCGACTCTGGGGCTGGAGCTACAGGCGCCAATTTTCCCATGTGCCGGGGAGTGTTTACTGCTCAACCCCTGCCTCTACCACAGGTCCTGCCCCCACTCCACCCCTTCCCTGAGTCTGCCGTGTCTTCGCTCCTCCTACCCTCCCTCCCAAGCCTCCTGCATGCTATGAAACAGGTGATCAGGAGGGAAAGGGAGGTGCTGATTGGCGGGGCTCCTGGTGGGTGGGAGGCGCTGGGAGCGGGGTCGGGAAGCTGATGAGAGGCTACTGACATATTCCTGTGGCTCTTTGGCAATGTATATTGGTAAATTCTGGCTCCTGCTCAGGTTGGCAACCCCTGTTTTAGAAAGTCTTTGTTGCAGTGAAAAATGCTTTCCTGAATCCTCAGAATAAATATTCTTATGTCCAGTGATCATCTCTAGTATTGCTGAAAGACTTTCACTGAAGGCTTGGTCTTCGCATTCTCATCCCAGGAATACAACAGAAGTTAGCATCAGAATTCCTTATTACTGCTATTCACGGACATGTATGATAAATTACAGGGCTCGAAGGGTAAAAGCAGTAGAGAGCTAGTTATTAGACTCTGGTCATCAGTTATGACCTTTATAGCACTCCCTTGAGAGACCTTTTCAAGAGAGAGATCTATGGAGACCTAGAAAACCTGGGGGAAAAAACAATAAACTTGTTCCATATGGTAACATGGAATCAGAAAAGCCTACTTTTAAGTCCCTTTTTGGGAAGGGTGTCTCCTGGTGTCTCCTGGTTCTGTATGTATTATAATCATTTCACACAGTTTGTATATGATCCTGCACCCACTGAAGTCCATAGTGGTTTTGCTATTAAATTCAGTAAGAGCAAGATCAAAGCTCCCTTTTTTTAGAAATTTTCTTTTTGTATGACTTATCTTCTAGCTTTCCAGGTAACTGCAAAGCTTGTGCTTCTTAGTAACCTGAGAGAAGTGTTGCCTGGTTGCCCATTTTCATGTCAATACAATTTGAAACAGAAAAATAGCCATGTGACCTGATACCTTTCTAAGGTTTACTGATAGAACAACAAGATTAAGACCATGTTACAGTCAGAAATGATGTTGCCCAAACTCTGTTTAATTGGGAAAATAGTAGCACATGACTTTACTGTGAACAACTCAAAAGTAATGACAGTGACTGAGGTTGTCTGAGAATGGTGATACTGTTAGAACAGATTCTCTTCAATCCCTCCCCCATCACTCATCTTTAAGAAAAGGCTGGCTTGATTTGAATTTCATTGCCTTTTGTCCTTAGGGAAATCTCAGATCCTCAGCATAGTTGTGGAATTGTGCCCCAAAGGAGGGGGACAGGTGTTAGGCACTCAATAGTGGGTTTGAGCTTTAACTTCACATTTGCAGCAAGCTCATTAATTTGCTATTTGATGCATAAAGCAGCCATCATTGATAGTTGGGCGGAATGGGAGAACATTCAGAGACGAGTGAGCATCCTGAATTAAATGTGTCTGGGCTGCAGAACTGTTTTTCCCTAGAGAAATGCTGAAATTAATGTTTTTTTAACCTCTGTATTGAACACCTGCCACAGTGTGTTTGAACCTTTTGTTACCCCTCTTAAAAAATGTCCTTGCTTGCTTTCAAAATAATATAGATACCATGGAAAATACATTTTTCTTTTTGATTTATCCCAGTCCAGTTGCTTATAGTTTCTTGCATCCAGCAGATGGAGACAGAATTAAGTCTTACAGTTACAAAATCTCACCCATACATATACGGTCCCTACCAGTTGACAGAACTCAGTTGTTGGTCTCTGGCAGGTAGAATGTTAAAACTCTTGCTACCTGAGAGAGAGGTGAATGGAGGCAATCTCTGTAGTCTACCAGTCTTTCTAGTTTCACCCTGGCATGTGACTGCCACTGCCAAGCCATATCATGAAGCATTGATTGCCTCCAGGCTCTTAGTGCCATGGGCAGTGAACAAACTCTCACTGGAGTACCCCATGGCTGACTCTTACAGGAGTTCCAAATTCAGGAAGTGCCTCCACTGCCAGATACTGGAGGCCCTATCTGGCTTTATTGTAAGAGAAGCACAAATTCAGTCTTTCTGAGAAATGGAGCAGGTGTGAAGGATAAGGAAGGGTCACAAATCTTGGACTCTGCCCTAGATGGTGAGACTTGTATAAAGTTCACACTGATACCCCTTCCTTTCAGGGCTCAGTATTTTGGTACCCCAAGTCTTCAGGGTTTTGGAGAGGCAGCCCATACAATGTGGCATGCAGGGGCTGGCCACCAGAGTTGATTAGATAAGATACTATCGCTAATGAACAGGAACAGCAAATGGGAGTTCTGCAAAGAAGTACTCCAGGTGGAGCAGGAGTGACTTCATGACCCTTAAGGCAAGTGTGTTTGCCTTGTGCCTGCTTAACTGAAGTTTATAATGTGGTCTGTTTTGTGGGGCTGTGTGTTTGAGCCCAGTGGCCTGCGAGGCGAGGCTGAGAGCTTCTTAAGGCTCTAATCTGCCATCCTTTGAACTCTAATCCCTTAGGATCTTTTGATAAGGAGGGGGGGAACTAACTCAGGGAAAATGGGTTTTAAAAGCCAGCTCATAAGTAACCAGAGGAGCTAGCAAAACGGAGTTTCCAAGTGAGTTTAGAGAGGGAGTGTGAGCCAGATAAATAATAATAAACCTAAGTAAATAAATAACATAATAAACCATCTCTAAATTTAGGCTAAGACCCCGACTCCACCCCTGAAGAAATACACATGCACGCACATCAAAAAAACAGAATTTCATGCAAGAGTGAAAATAATGCAGGCAGAAGTCCAGCAGCAGAGTGGGGACTATCCGGTTTATTGCACTGTATGTGGCATCTATGATTTCTAGCCTTGTGGGCAGGTGGCAGGTGTGCACATTTGGTGCCAGCAGCTAATGGCTCGCAGTCTGAGTATGGGCTCTTGAGACTAGAGTGGCTGAACAGAAGCCAAGGGAGACAGAAGTACATAGACAAGGCTTTATGGGAAACAGTAAAATGGTCCCACCCCCACCCTGACAGCCTTTGTGGTGTTGAGGATGAAAGTCTGAAGGAAAGAACACCAAGCTCAAATAGAGGGAAACAGGGTTTCTGCTATGGGATTCCTTCCAGATGTCATGGTAGTATCGCATATTGAAGATACGTCTCCAGAGCAGGGGATCCCTATTATTAGGAAGATAAGTAATCGTAATGGGAAATTCAATAATTAGAAATGTTAATGGTTGGATCTGTGATGACCAACAGGACCACATGGTAAATTGACTGCTGTGTGCAGAGGTTGCAGACCTCATGAAACATCTAGTCAGACTTACGTGCAGTGCTAGGCGGGAGCCAGTGGTCCAGGCTACAGGTAGTTCCCAGTGACGTAAGAAGAGGTAGCAGGAGTTCTGGAGGTCAAATTTAAGTCTGCTAGGTAAGGGATACAAGTCCAGTACTTCTATAGCATTCTCTGAAATGCTTCCGGTTCCACACACAGGGCCAGATAGACAGGGAGAACTGCAGGGCCTACCATATGTGGAGGACATGGTGTTCAGAGGCGGGATTTAGGTTTACTAAGTACTTTGGGAAAACAAGGAATCTATACAGGAAGGATGGGCTCCACCTAAGTTAAAATGGAACCAGACTGCTGCCATGTAAAATGAAAAAGGTCGTAGAGGAGTTTTTAAACTAAGGGCTGGGGAAAGCCGACAGGTGCAGAGGAGCACATAGATTGGACAAACACATCCTGTGGGGAAGGATTTATGAAAGGGGGTACTCTATATCAGGGGTAGGCAACCTGTGGCACGGGTGCCAAAGGCAGCACGTGAGCTGATTTTCAGTGGCACTCACATTACCTGGGTCCTGGCCACCAGTCCAGGGAACTCTGCATTTTAATTTAATTTTAATTGAAGCATCGTAAACATTTTAAAAACCTTATTTACTTTACATACAATCATAGTTTAGTTACATATTAAAGACTTATAGAAAAAGGACTTCTAAAATGTTAAAATGTATTACTGGCACGCAAAACCTTAAATTAGAGTGACAGCCACCATGGATAAACAGAGTAGAAGAGGCGATTTAGTGACAAAAAGACATCTTCTAAAAATTAGAAGTCAAATCCACCTGAGGAAAATAGGAACATAACTGGCAGGTCAAGTGTAAAAGTGTGATAATTAGGCAGGCCAAAAAATAATTTGAAAACCAACTAGTAAGAGACACAAACTAACAGCAAAAAATTATGTACCTCAAAAGCAGGAAACCTGCCAAAAAATCAGCTGGGCCACTGGAGGATCGTGGTGCTAAAGAAGCATTCAAAGAAGACAAGGCCAGTGCAGAGAAACTAAATAAATTCTTTGCATTGGTCTTCTCCGCAGAGGATGTGAGAGAGATTCCCACACCTGAGCCCTTCTTTTTTAGGTGAAAAATCTGAGGAAGTGTCCCAGATTGAGAAGTTAATAGATGAGGTTTTGGAACAAATTGATAAACAATAAAAAGTCACAGGCCCAGAGAGAGTTTACCCAAGAGTTCTGAAGGAGCTCCCATATGAAATTGCAGAGTTACCAACAGTGGTATGTGACCTATTTCTTAAATCAACCTCTGTACCAGATGACTGGCAACAGCTGATGTAATGATGATGATTAAAAAAGGTTCTAGAGGCGATTCTGGCAATTACAGACCAGTAAGCCTAACTTTAGTACCAAGCAAATTAGTTGAAACTATAGTAAAGAAAAGAATTATCAAATGTGTAGATGAACATGGGCTGGGGGAAAAGTCAACACTGCTTTTGTAGAGAGAAGTCCTACCTCACCAATCTTTTAGGTGTTCCTAAATCTGGCTGCTGGAAGCTGAGGCTGGGCAACATGGGACTTATCACTCAAAATTGTCCTGTTCTGTTCATTTCTCTCTGAAGCATCTGGCACTGGCCTCTGTCAGAAGATGGGATACCGAGCTAGATGGACCCCTGGTCTGAGCCAGTGTGGCCATTCTTGTTGTTATATTCAGTTTGTTAGGCCTATAAGATAGGGTTACCATTCATTTGGATTCTCCCAGATATGTCTGGCTTTTTGAGATAAAAATAGCATCGGGGGGAATTTGTAAAAGTCTCAATGTCTGGGTTTTCCCCCGGTGCAGAGCGCGGCGTTGGGCTCTCGCTGTCAGTCTCTGGACTCTCCCTTTCTCCCGCAGCTTCCGGCAGCTGTAACTTTACTCCCCCCTCTCCTCTGCATTCTCAGAGCTGCTGGGCTCTGCCACTCTCTCCTCTGCTGCCAAGCACATGGGACCGGGCTGTGCAGTTGAGCTGCGGAATGTGGGGCTCAGCGCAGAGCCCCAAATGCTTTTTGGAGCACGGTGGCGGGGGGGTTAGAGAAGGAGCAGAAAATTTCTGGAGAGGGCAGTCAAGGGACGGAGTGGGGGGGGGATAGATGGATCGGGGGTTCTGGGGGGGCAGGGGTCCCAGAAGAGGGTAATCAGGGGACAAGGGTGGGGGAGTTGGAGATTCTGAGGGGGGTGGGAAGGGGGAGGGGGCGGGGCTAGGCCACACCCCCGTCCTCTTTTTTTGATTGGCAAAATATGGTAACCCTATATAAGAGAGATTTGACTTGTCAATATTTTTAGGCCTCTAAAGCCCGTGACAGCCTGTTAAGGAGAAAGTGCCCTTATGTTTGCTTATCATATTATACATTTGGTACAACGTACGAGGATGCCTTCACATCTGCAAAGCTGCCAAACAGGAAACTAAAGAAATAGATTATCTCAGTTATTTGTTTGAAGTTCCCCGATAACATTAAGATTGACAGACAAGTATGAGTGGCAGGCCAGTGCTTGTAATGCTAATTAGGAGTCTGAAACTCGGGCTCGAACTACAGCACTGAAAAATAGCTGTGTAGATTTTTCCGTCTGGGACTCCGAAGATTAGAAAAGGGGGTGGGGACACCAGCTTGAGAGCCAGAGTTCTAGCCAGCACCTGAATGTTTAACAGCTATTTTTTTAGTGCTGTAGCATGAGCCCCACAAGCCCAAGTCTGTAAGCCCAGGCTTGGAGACTTGCTACAGCTGGAGCCTACTTATGTAAATATACCCTGTGCCTAAATCATGTGTGGGAATGTGGATGTCATAGAATCATAGAAGATTAGGGTTAAAAGAGACTTCAGGAGGTATCTAGTCCAACCCCCTGCTCAGAGCAGGACCAACACCAACTAAATCATCTCAGCCAGGGCTTTGTCAAGCAAGGCTTTAAAAATCTTTAAAGATGAAGATTCCACCACCTCCCTAGGTAACCCATTTTCATGCTTCATCACCCTCCTAGTGAAATAGTTTTTCCTGATATCCAACCTAGACCTCTCCACTGCAACTTCAGACCATTGTTCCTTGTTCTGACATCTGCCACCACTGAGAACAATCTGGAACCCTCTTTCAGGTAACTTAAGGCTGCTATCAAATCTCCCCCCCACCCCTTATCTGCAGACTAAATAACCCCAGTTCCCTCAGACTCTTCTCATAAGTCATGTGCCCCAGCCCCATAAGCATTTTCGTTGCCCGTTGCTGTACTCTCTCCAACTTGTCCACATTCGTTCTGTAGTGGGGGGCCAAAACCGGACACAGTACTCCAGGTGTGGCCTCACCAGTACCAAAAAGAGGGTACTCGATCTACTGGCAGCATTCCTACTAATGCAGCCCCAAATGCCGTTAGCCTTCTTGGCAACAAGGGCACACTGTTGACTCACATCCAGCTTCTCATCCACAGTAATCCCCAGATCCTTTTTTGCAGAACTGCCTCTTAGCCAGCCGGTCTCCAGTCTGTAGCAGTGCAGGGGATTCTTACGTTCAAAGTGCAGGACTCTGCACTTGTCCTTGTTGAAGGACATGTCATGTCGTGTAAGTTGGTACAGTATGTGTCATGAACCAGAGCCTAAAAGGTGATATGAAACAGGAATGTCTTGGACATAGTTCACTAATATGTCTTTGAAGTCTAGTCATTGTAGTTGGTAGATTAATGTCATACTGTTGGTATTTTTTTACTTCACCGTAATTTTCTTTGTTGCACTTTGTTTTTTGAAGTGAGAAGTATCATAGATGCAGTTTCACTCTTTGACGAGGACACCCATAATATCTTAATCCATGTAAGATTTTGTGCAATAGTTTAAATAACTACAATTGAATTTGATTTTAAACTGTCTATGAACTCTTCACCTTGGGATTTGGACTGGTGAAGTCAAACTTCATAAAAATCCTGTGTTTATTCTAACATTTTCATGTTCCTACTTTTGATCATCGGATTATCTAGTTGTCATGCTGTCTGGAGTGGCTCATACTCATGAGTGCTGACCTCAGGGCAGAACATCAACAAGGCAGGGTAGAGACTCCAAATGGGTTGTATGTTCTATAATTTGATTTCACCAACCCAGTAACACATGTGAACTGCTGGAGCTCTATAACAGTCTTGTCATGGAGTCACAAAGTCCCTTTGGGCATTCCAGTCTATCCTGCCACCCTGGCAAGGTAGACTTAGTGATGGGTGCTATACACCAAAGATCATAAGAGATTCAGGTTGCTTCCAGTCCCGAGAGACCAACTTATCCAATTTTAACCATACTAACACACAGGTGAGCTGGACTGGTTTCCAGCAATGAATTTGTCAGTGCTTGGCTGAGGCCTAAAGCCTGGGCAAGAGCTGACACCTGGTCTGCCAGTGTGTCACTATTTAAAAGGGATTTTATTTTGAGTGAGACCTTTCTTTGTGCCACAGAGACAGATTACATGCATGTCAGATCATACTAAACACTTATGAGTGAGTTACAGTACAAGTTCTTTCAGTATTTATTTAATACAGCTCTTTGTTAGTGGGGTAAAGAACAAAAAATCCTGTGACAGTGCTTCATGTTATACAATTTTTGGTGTTCCTTGTCATTGTAATATTTGTTTTGTGCAGTTTAACTAGGCCGAGACCAGCAGATGTAAGGAGTTGTGTAGAAAAGTCAGTAGGAGAGGCATACACTTCTAATCCTTCAATGGCATTTCAATTTTTCTTTTAACAATCTACATCAATAGTTCAACTTTTGGGATTTTAAAAAATAAACTTTAGTATTTGCAGCAGGTTATAACAGTAAGCCCCTGCTGACTGACAGTCTTTTTCCACTTGCTGGTATGCTGAAAGAAGAACCAGAATACTCTTGTTCGCATCTTTTTTCAGCTACTTTTTGTAGTGGTGATAATTCCTTTAAACTATGCTCTTTTTAAAAGAAAAGCTTTATGACTCTGGAGTGAGTTGACACTTGGTATCTTCTTTCTTCCCTTCCCACATTTGATTGATTTTAAATCAAATGTAAAAGACTTTGTCAAAACGTCTAGCTCCCAAATTATATTTTCAGTTGCACTTAAGACAAAATAAAGGGTTGAAATTTAATACCCTATTTTTGTGTGGTGTTCTAGGATTGCTTCAGCTAGGGTTGTCAACCTTCAAGATTGGCCTGAAGTCTCCCATAATCGACATTGATCTCCCAATGGCTACTGAAAGCAATCAGGGAGATTTTAATAGGATATTTTAATAAAATGACATTACAACATGTTGAGGAGGAAAAAAATCTTCCGGAATAGCTTCAGTCAGATTTGCCAATCCTAGCTTCTTCTGAGAGGGAATGTATGCTGCTGCTTTAGATGTTTCCACAAATCCTCACTCTTAAAGTAGTGTGTGGACCCAAAGGCTTTAAAAGGAATTAGTGTGTAATAAGAGTCAGTCTTGATGTAGTGCCTGAGCTAAAGGGGAAGAAAGCAGAACCCTCCTTCTCCATTTCTGTTTTGTTGCCTATGCTGTCAGACTGCCATCTTTAGGATTTATGGGACCCTATGCAGTATTATTAAACTGGTGCTCCAATGCCCAACGGCAGCACAAGCTCACAGCCCGGCGAGGGGTAGGGAGGGACAAGACAGCAAAGGATAAGAAGACGCCTGGCCCACCTCACAGTGGCAGAGAGTCATAGTTCCCCATAGAGACCCTGCACCCTTTCCCTTATGCAGGACAGATATGCAGAAGGTACCTAATTAAAAGCACTAATTTGGGGAATAAAAAATGTCAGTCACAGGTTTTTTGATATGCCCTGAATTTTGCCAGACATTTATTTGCAAAAACTTTGTAGTAAGGGTGAGTCACCTGTCTTGCTGAATACAACATTGATTACATCTGACCTAGACAAGTTACGAAACTTACAGAAATTTTTATTTCAGATCTATAAATCGTGCTACATAGATTCACTTCTTTGCCAGAGCTCTTCCCCAAGAAATTGCTACTGTTGGCCATTCTCTGAACTAGGGCTCTGCAGGTGTAATAGTTGGAGGAGAAAGGAAAGGTTCTCGAATGTGACTGGAATTCTTGGAGTATACTGCCTCTGCTGATCCAGAGTTACCCTAGTAGTCCAATAATCTAGATTCTTCAGGAGAGAGAGTAGAATCTAAGTTCTCAGTCTCGAACCTATTTGGAAGCTTAGGAAACCAGAGAATTATTAGAACAGTCATCAAAATAGCAGAACTACTGATAAGGCATCTAGTAAAGTTAAGATATTTTAGCCACTGCCTGCAAACAGAAATCTTTCACTTCTAGAAATGTTGATGTGTGGCTTAATCAGATTAAAGTAGTAGTAGTTTCCATTACGTTAAGATACTTTGCTGATTTATATTTTTGGAGAATGCTTTGTGCTTGAACAAAGTGGTGGTAGAAGTGTGGATATTTCAAATCAAATATGTAATTTCATACAACTCAATAGATTTAATATCTAAAATCCTATGATGCTTCTAGGGTGACTGGACAGTAAATGTGAAAAATCAGGACAGGGATGAATGGTAATAGGAATCTATATAAGAAAGACTCACAAATCAGGACTGTCCCTATAAAATCGGGACATCTGATCATCCTACATGCTTCACTACTGGAAATTATACTTTTTCCATTCTCTGCATATGGGCAGCATAGCATAAGTGAAAATCATGTGGACTAAACCTAAATGGAATCTGGAGGGTAAATTCTGACTGGGTTTTGCATATTTCCACTTCTTTTTGTAAACTGCGCAACCTGTTTTCAGTTCCTGTGAATGCATATGATTGTGTTAGATTTGAAATTATGTAAATGCCAAACTTTCTGGAAATGTGCTATGAGCTTTTGGGTTTTAAACACCTCATTTTCTCAGTTTTATGGCTGTAGAGGAATAATTTCAAGTTTCAGATGCTAACTGTAACAAGTGTGATAGAATCTATGGAAGTAATGAACTCGGTTTAAGGCACATAGATACCCTTAGTATGCATGGGTTAAAATAGAAGTCTATATATAAAACTTGAGTTGATTTGCCTTATCCAAGGAAATGTATTTTCCAGAGATGAATGTAAGTTTTTTGTTTTTAAATAGCATTTCATTTTTTATTTTATTTTTGGCAGAACTTAAAGTACTTTCAATAAAATTTGAGATCATTTTTTTCCACTTGAGTGAATTTGTGGGTGTGTGTTCTCTCTTCCCCTGTGTGTGTGTGTGTATATATAAAAAAATTAAGTTTTTCCTGGAACCATTTGGAAATCCACCAAGCATAGATGTGCTGAATCCAAAGTGCTGATATAATCTAGATGAAGACATTTGCAGTAGTAAACAATGGTGCCCCATTTTTGAAGGACTAGGAGATACTGTTCACAAGTCTACAAAAATGTTGGTAGGGTACAGTTTATAACTGGTGAGGTTTAAGTTTTATACTTTTGACCATTTTTATCATAAGATTTTCAGATAAGGATATTTTTGAGGGAAATGGATTAGGCTTCTTCACACACAGGGATGTCTATTGGGTAACAATGGGACCAACATAAAATTCCTTGAAGTTGGAGTTGAATCAGGAGTTGAAGTTAAGTTAAAATGATGGTGTGCTGTGATTCAAGCACTAAATTAAGTGTGGCACTTTTCAGAGCATCTCCTGTGAAATAGGCATTACAATGGGCAGTAGATCATTGGGGGCTTTGGTAGCAGAGGCATAATTTCATATTATTAATACAATGGACTAAATTCTGTGATGGTGTAAATCCACTAAGTAATTTATAGTTATGCTAGTAGAGAATTTGCTCTAGTATACAAGAGGGAATAGACTCTTGTATATAAACGTCTATCCAAATCTTTTATCTACATTAGGAAATGCTTCCCACTAAATTAGTGCTCCATTTACACATTTCAATGCTATTCAAATTGTATAAAAGGTCATTCTTGTGTAGTAATGAAGCTATTTTTTGAAAGGTTAACTCAGAATACTTGTTTGATATAAACAGAATGGTCCACTCAAAAAAATAAATAAATAAAAACCCATCACCATAATATGGTTGTGTACAATGCAACCTAGGAAGCTTTCAGACCAGTTTTTATGGTTAAATGACAAAAATATGGAGAAGTCTATAGTGTTGTCAAAGGCCATCAATATCAGTAGCTGCTCTGTGGCAGAAAGTGTTGGAAACTACATTAAAAGAGATACTAAGCAAACTAATGACAATGGCCAAATTGAGTTCACTTGATTCAAACAGGAATTCAAAGAAGAATAGTCTCATGATTATGCTCATTGTGTTTCTGGTTTAATCATTTGAAAAAAATCTATGTCCATGATGATGGAATGTCATATAGTAGTTACAGAACAAGACTGGCCATCATGAATTTTGGTTTGTATTCTTTTTTTTGCCAGGGATGTGCTGTGTGACTTTGGGAAAGTCTCTTAACCTCTCTGTGCCTCCATTTTCCTCATCTGTAAAATGGGGATAATTATACTTGCCAACATAACAAGTAAATGCTACTGTTTGTAAAGGGCTTTGAGATCCTTGGAAGGGAAGGTGTGGTGGAGATGCAAAGTATTGTATGTACCAGTGAAGATGCAATAGTAATTATTACATCTGCTGACATGCACATAGAAAATGAGATGCAATTGAGTAGATAGCAGCTGATCAGCCATTCAGTTGCTTTTATAAAGTTATCTTGATACATTAGCTACTGAACCCTGCTCGATGACACTCCAGTTGAATTTTCATCCTGTGAAAAGACAGCTTTATTGTTGTTTGTTTTCCCAATGTTAATTTAGAGCATTGTATGCATGGTATGACATTCAGATCATCACACTGCTTTCTGATTGTACTCTAAATAAATATTTATCTTGCTAGTAAACAGGAAGCGAGTGTTCTGTGTTTAAGACCTTATTGCGTCAAGCACATCTCTGGTAGTGGTGGTCTGCTCCTCAGATTATTTCCCACATCATTTAATGGCAAATCGTATACTGCCAGTGGAAGCTTTCAATGAAGGTTGACCAGAAGTTGGAGACCCTGAGATTAAATGGCTTCCTAACTGTGGACATCTGAGACTGAGGGTATTTTAATTGTGAAAGTTTTAGTGAAAGTGGCATGTGAATAGTTCTGGAATACTATAGCAGTGCAAAGCAGGGAATGCAGAGTGAATTAGCTCTACTTGCAACAAGGGGGTGGGGTGGTTCAGGCAAAATTAGGTCTTCTGAACTTCAGCTTGTTTTTTATGGTTCATGTCTTGCAGCTACAATTCAAGAAGTTCCCAAAATGTACTGATCATAAATTTTGTCAAACGTGTGACCTCATTGTTTGCTTGGTAATAAGGACTTAGTATAAGCAGTGATTATTTCTTCGTGAATCATCAAATGGGGAGTAAGAATAAGAATTGTGTAGAAGCACCTTGCTGACAAACTAAGGTTCTTGAGGATGTAAAGCAAGAATCTGCTCCTCACTGGAATAAGGGACCACAGGGTTGTTGAATATGTTCTATGATGTGGAGGTGACTCTATTATTGACTTTCCTACAGAAGTTGGAGCACGTGGGTTTATGTAGTTTATGCACAAATTACAAAGGCTCATTTTTGAACCTATAATATTTCAAACTTGTTCAGCAGACACCAGACCAGAAATACTAGACCTTCTAGCAGTTGAATCCTTTGTTTTTACACTGCATCAGACTGCACATTATTCTGTGAAGTTCTATAGAACCATGAAACAAAGGAACCCAGATGTTTACTTTGGCTCAAAGCTGAGACAGTTGTTTTAAATTAGTTAATAGCTGGAGTAGCAAATTATAATGGTTTGCAACATGTTCTTTTCTGTTTTCTTCTCTCTAGATCTCTCAGATGAGTCGCCCAGATCTGATTCTCTTTCTGATGAAGTATCTTATGGCCCTAGTAGTTGGGATCCCGTCTGTCTTTTGGGTTGGAAGTAAAAAGACCTGCTTTGAATGGGCCAGTTTTTTTCATGGACGCAGGAAAAAAGAGTGAGTGCTGTTACATGAAAGACTTACCAGTGTAATGTTGGCAAATAAACCCTTTCTCGCCTGTAATCCTGAGAGAGCATGTTGAGTTAATGCTGTCCATGCCAGTTCCTTCTTAGAGAGGGGGATGGGAGCACAGGCAACTTACAATGAACAGTGAAGCATTTCTAGGCATCTGAAAAGCAAAAAAACCCCAAACAAACCTGTATTGTATTTGTATCATATTGTTTTGTTAACAGAACAGAATCAAATTTATGTTTTTCATCTATTATCAAGTGTGACAAAGCTCCAAGTCTGTACTTGTGGGTCCTGCGCTTCCTGGCAGATTTAGGGGCCTCAGAAACTCATCTATGCCCCAGAGTGACCTCCCTTTCTCAGTATAATTGGCAAGAGTCACCACCTAGTGAGCTGCCTTCATCACAGGCCAGTATGGAAGATGGAAAAAGGGGGGAGCCCGGGCCCACCCTCTACTCCGGACTCCAGCCCAGGGACCCTAATAGTATCAGCTAAGATGGCTGACCTTTTAGGCACAAAACACAATACAATTCCCTGGGCTACTTCCCCACAGCAGTCTCCGCTTCTTCAAACTCCACTTCACCCTTACCTCAGGGCTTCCTTCCTTCTGTACGATATGTTGTCCACCACTCAGTCTCACCAACAGCATAACTTCCTTCCACAGCTCCTGACACCCACAGCCCACCTGACTAACTGGGAGGTTTTTGTCTGGTTTCAGCCAGTCCCTGATTGGCTTCAGGTGTCCCAATTAGGCCAGCTGTTTCTACTCCTTTCTAGAAGGTTCTTAATTGGCCCCAGGTGTCTTGATTGGCCTGGAGTAGCCTTTGTTTGGCTATCCAGGGAACAAGGACCTGCACATCCTGAGACTAATATACCTGCCTTCCAGCACTCTCCTGTATCCTTCTGGTCTGACTCCGTCACACAAGCTATTCTGCTTCCTTGTTCTTAGAGGAAATTGGATATGCCATGATACCACGCATTTTTGTCACTTTCTGAAGTGTGCAGTCATATAGCTTCCTTTTCTTATTAATCCTTCTATTGTGCATTGATGCCACTACCAAACTGCAGTTTAAAATTAATTACAGTGAAATCTGTCTTAAGTGACCTCTCAATGGACTAACAAATCTACTGCCTAACACTAAAGTGATCATCTTCTAAAAATGGAGGAAGATTGCACTCAATATAGTTGGGGTAGTTTTTAAGGCAAAAGGTAACCTAATAAATGTGGTCACTTGTATAAGATTCATAGCAACTTAGTACAATTAATACATCTTTATCTACCCAAATACACCCTTTCAACGACAGCTGTGTAGAGACTAAAGCAATATTTCCTTGCCTGGACATCCCTGGAGGTGACAGACTAGTCTGAATAGAGTGAGAGAGAGGGCGGAGGATCTTAGCAATAGGGCAGAGAACGCTGCATGTCACCAGTTACTCCATCCTAAACATTCTCCTTCAGTTAAAGTAGTGGATGGCTCCTTGAAACTTCTAGGCTTGTTGCCATGTTTCTGTAGTGGCCCTTACCGCAGCAGGACAGTACATACCAGCCTTCTGGCTCAAGCTGCTCTCTTCTGTTGCAGTTAAATCAGCAGTGAGAGCCAGAGCTGGTTTGTCTTCACAGAGCTATCAATGGGCAACCCTGTGCCAAGAAGACAGTGTAGCATTTTAATGAGTGGGAGAATGAGAAGGGGCCATCAGGTGAGGGGACAGACCCTAGGGAAAGGGAAATAAGAGCTTTAAAAAAGTGTTTCCATTCTACAAAATGACTAAAAAGAGATCAAATGGACAGAAAAATCACTGGCAACTCTGCCAGAGCATAGCTAGAAGATATTAAAAGTGCACCCATCCACCAATCCCACACGAAAGGGCTCCAAAAACCAGGCTGGGAACCCCAATCATTGAGCTAAGCCAAAGACAGATTCTGTATATTTTGTACTTCACAAAATATGCTGCTCTTACAGACATTTCTAAATCAGTTTTTTAAAATATGATTTGGGGGAAGGTAGTGACTTTTTCTGTTTAAGTAGATAACTGCTTCTGTAGGAATCTGGGCATGTTGATTTACTGCACTGTCTCAAGGATGTTCCTGTGGCAATATCTCTGAACTCTCCAGCGGTAAGGCCGTAAGGGAATTCCAGGTTTAAAAGAAAATTACACCGCTTCTAGTTCTTGTATGATCCATAGGATTCATGAAGCTACGGTAATGGCAAATTTTTTGTTTACATTGCAATTACGCTACCGTATGCTCTTCATGCGTAGGCATGTAGGGCAATTATGAGTTACAAGGCGATTTCTCTAAGCATTGGCCAAAGTGTTGAAATTGAGGTGCTTAAAATTAGGCAACTCAGTCCATATGCAGGCATCTAAATAAGTGGCCTGGTGGTTCTGGCTCACTTTTCTTAAGGTACGAAGTTGTAACATTTTGACCAGGATGTGTATATTAAAGCTATGTTTAATGATATCACAGGCCAGTTTGGAAGAGCTGTTGTGATCACTTTGCTCTGTTTTTTATTTTAACATTATTTATTCCAATTCTGTGTTTTGACTAGAGCTGTAAATGAGAGCCACCAGGTGCTGCAGGAACCCGATTTTGCTCAGTCACTTCTGCGGGATCCTAATACCCCCATTATCCGAAAGTCAAGGGGCACATCCACTCAGGGGACTTCTACTCATGCCTCATCTACTCATCTGGCTATGATGGATGACCAGAGGAGCAAAGCAGGCAGTGTCCACAGCAAAGTAAGCAGCTACCATGGCAGCCTTCATAGGTCCCGTGATGGCAGGTGAGTTCCATGCATAGTTTAAAATCCTATATAAATGGAGTTAATGAGTCTCTGTATTCAAAGGGAATCCTGGTCACTACTTGCGCTTTGGCCACCATGAGGTTGGATTCTGAACCTCTGCTAATATTCACCTTCCCAAACTAGTGATTATATCCTCTCCATTTGGTCCTTAAAGAACTTTAACATCTAGGTTGGAAAGAGGAAATATCCTGTAACTTCTTTCAGTAGTTATGAGTGTATGAATTAGTCAGAGTATGAACGCAGCCAATAGCTCTGTTTCTCTACTGAGATACAATGTGCCATGTGTGTATAGTATTTACTGCATGGGAAACTAAATCAGTTCCAAGTTCAGAGTAGTGTTTAAGTATGGCTGCTCTGTACATTTCGTTGAGTTTAACTAACTGAAGAACGTGCCAGATCCTCAGCTGGAGTAAACTGTCGTAGTTCTACTGAAATTTATTAAAAAAAAGTGTAGCTTAGTTGAAGTGACCATTGGGAAACCTGTATTTACTCACCAAATTATTCTTCTGAATGTTTGTATGGTGCTATGGCAAGTATCCTTATCCTCATTTTATAGATGGGGGAGGAGGGGAAACATCGAAAGGTAAAGGAAGTTGCCAGAGGTCACACATGAATTCAGTGACAGAGCCAAGTAGAATGAGTCCTCCTGTTTCTCATAAAAACATAGTACTATATAGCAGTGGTCTTCAAACTGGGATGCGTGCACTCCCAGGGTGTGCAAGCCCACCCAGGGGATGCACGAGACCCCAGCGCCGCCGCCGAGCCCACCCAAGACCGCTGAACTCCCAGGTGGGCTATTTTGGTCCCGCCAAAATGCCACCGCAGAAAGCGGAAGCTTCCTTTTTCTGTGGCAGCATTTCAGCGGACATACCCCTCCCAGGGGCTGCCAGCCTTTTCCCTCCGCAGAAAGGGGCCGCGAGGGGAAAAGTTTGGAGACCCCTGCTGTGTATAATCAAGAGTTGCTTGCTTGCTTGCTTACACACACTCTCCCTCTCTCTCTGGCCTTGTTTTTATAAATTAGGTACACCCCCTGCAGCTACAGAGGCATAGAAGACAGACTACCTCATGGCAGCATGTCACGACTGACTGATCACTCCAGGCATAGCAGTTCACATCGGCTCAATGAACAGTCACGTCACAGCAGCATCAGGGATCTCAGCAACAACCCAATGACCCACATCACACATGGTACCAGCATGAACCGAGTTATTGAAGAAGATGGAACCAGTGCTTGATTTGCTTTCAACATAAAGGAGAAGCTCCTGCGACAGTGTTACTTGGAGTCCATTTCTCAGTGATGTGATGATACTCAGTATTATCGGGCTTCCCATTGGTGCTGATTTTTTTGTTTCAGGAAGCTGAAGTTTGGCTTTGTCTTTTTAAAGCCAGCTGTCATTGTGCTTACATCAGTGCAAGGATGCTCAGTGATCAGCAATCTGGAAATTAACAAAAGTAAAAGCTACTGGTAACTTCATTTTGAACCTACCAGTAGATGATAAGTTATCAAATAAATTAATAATTGTTGTTTTCCCATCATATACCATAGCTAGATTTCTTATTAGAAAAATCCCCAAATACTTTGAATTTCAGTAATTGTTACCTTTCAATACTCACTGGCAAAGTCATGTTAAAGAGCTCCAACAAGCAGAAGGAAACTCTTGAATATTTGAAGGAGTTCTTCCATGAAACCCTTTTTTCTTCTTCGAGTGCTTGCTCATATCCGTTCCAGTTAGGTGTGCACGCGCCACGTGCACGGCTGCCGGAAGATTTTTCCCTTAGCAACAGGCTGGGTCGGCTAGGGAGCCCCCTGGAGTGGCGCCGTTATGGTGCCGCATATATACCCCTGCTGACCCACACCCTCCTCAGTTCCTTCTTACTGCCCGTGACGCTTGCTGGAACTGCAGAGCTCAGTTTTCTGTCCTCCGTTTCCCTTTAGCTCTCTCTGTTTCTCAACAATTGTTCTGTACATAGTTCATAGTTCTTAGTTGTTAACTTTGTTAGACAGTAGTACTAGTTAGTTGGGGGGGGGGGGGGGTTTCTCCCTCCCACGGGAGCCAGGGCACTTATGCCCAAGGCTCCAGGCTTGAAGCCTACGCCAGTGGGCGACCCACACGAATCGTGCCTCAAGTGCTTGGGTGAAGCTTACGAGTCTTCCAGATGTAAGATCTATAGGAGCTTCCGGCCACATACCAAGAAGGAGAGAGACTTTAGACTCAAGTAACTCCTCATGGAAGTGGCCCTGGCCCCGGCACCATCCGTGTCCAGCTCCTCGGAGGCGAGCGCCCCGTCTTCGGCGCCGGCCTCACGAGCCCCGGCACCAAAGCCGGCACCCGTCTCACTCACCGGTGCTAGGAAGAAGAAGCCAATGGCGCCTCCAACCTCTGCGGCTGCCCCGGCAGCCATAGAGCAGCGTCCCATGGGGGAGCGCTCTGGGCAACTTCCACCGGCACTGGCCCCGTCGACTCCGGCACCTAGGCAGGTCCCGTCGAGTCCGGTGTGCCTAGACTTGCCGCCCAGGGCTCTGGTGCAGCAGCGCTAGCCCTCGACACCGGAGACCTTCGCCACTGCCCGGGACCTCATTGCACTCACCGAGCCGCCGCCAGCCCAGCCCCTGCAAATCCAGTCTCGGGGAAAGCCGGCTCTTCTACAGCCTGTGGCACCTTTACTGGCGCAAGCCAGCTCGATCCAGCGCCACTCTGGGTCACGGTGCCGGTCGACGTCCAGGGACCGGTCACCGTCCCAACACCGGTCGAGATCCAGGGACCCATTCACTATCCCGGTACCGGTCACCGTCCCAATGCTGGTGGAGATCCAGGGGCCATTCTCCGACTCGACGTGGGGCTCAATCAGGTCTCCGCCAATACCCGGCGTCTCCCCGGCACCGAAGCCAGTACAGGTCCCGGTCCCGGCACTGCTCTCCATCTCCCTCCGGTCGCCGCCCCTTTTCAAGTTCAGCGCCTCTCTGGGACAGGCTCGACGGCCCCCAGAGACAGGAGCGATTGAATCTCCTCTTTTCGCAGACTATGGACTCACGCTTACAGTCCCTCAAAGACTCCTGGGTCATCCTGCGTACTCTGGGTATGCACACTCAGTGATCCAGAGGAGACAGTTCAGGCCCCAGCCCAGACGCTTTTATCCTCCGCTGCGCCCATCGCAGGATGCTTTTAGGAGGCAGGGGCGGGGGGGCCGTAGACGCTCCTCCACCTGGCGCTCGGGTCAGTCGCTATCGACCCAAAAGCCACCCCAGGGCCCTAAGCCCGGTTTTTGTCCCCGGGCACACCTTCAATGTACCAGCCGCCCTACCAGATCCTCCTTTCAAGGCCCGTCTATCCCACTTCCTTCGTGCCTGGTCCACAATCACCTCAGACCAGTGGGTCCTGTGCACGGTGGCAGTGGGATATTCACTTCAGTTTTCCTCCACCCAACCCACTCTCCCCGTCCTTCTTCAGGAACCCCTCTCATGAGCAACTCCTGGTTCAGGAGATTCAATCGCTCCTGTCTCTGGAGGCCGTCGAGCCTGTCCCAGAGCGGTTCAGAGGAAGGGGGGGTCTATTCCCGCTTTTTCCTCATACCAAAGTCAAAAGCGGGTCTCCGGCCCATCCTGGACCTGCGTGGACTCAACAAACACCTGGTCAAGTCCAACTTCCACATGGTCTTCTTGGGCACCATCATTCCCTCATTGGATCCAGGGGACTGGTACGCTGCCCTCGATATGAAGGACGCTTACTTTCATATAGCCATAAAGCCATTGCACAGATGCTTCCTCCGCTTCGTGGTAGCCGGCGAGCATTACCAGTTCGCGATCCTACCCTTTGGCCTCTCCACGACTCCCAGGGTATTCACCAAATGCATGGCCATGGTCGCGGCATTCCTCAGACGCCACCAGGTCCACGTCTACCCTTACCTTGACGACTGGGTAGTGAAGGGCAGCTCGCGGGAGCAGGTACTCTCCCACGTCCAGCTAACTCTCAACACGTTCACTCGCCTCGGAATTCTACTCAACAAGGAGAAGTCGACCCTGGCGCCTACCCAGAGGCTGGAATTCATAGGAGCCCTGATAGACTCCACAGTGGCAAAGGCGTCCCTCCCACTGTCTCGCTTCCAGTCTATTCAGTCAGCGGTTCACAGCCTACGCGCCTTTCCTACTTCCATGGCCCGATCGTTCCTCAGCTTGCTGGGGCACATGGCGGCTTGCACGTACGTCACCAAACATGCAAGGTTATGTTTGCGCCTGCTCCAGTCATGGTTAGCATCGATTTACAGACCAAACGTGGACAGCCTAACGACCCTCCTCGCCATCCCAAACTCGACCCTCGACGCCCTCGCCTGGTGGACGAATCAAGTGCTTGTTTGTGAGGGTGTCCCCTTTCTCCCGCCCCGGCCAACAACGTCCCTGGTTACAGACGCGTCAGATCTGGGGTGGGGAGCCCATTTCGGACATCTGAGGACCCAAGGTCGGTGGTCAGCGGCCAATCTTTGTCTGCACATCAATGTCCGGGAACTGCGGGCGGTCTGCCTCGCATGCCAGGCCTTCAAAAACACGTTATCGGGCCGGTGTGTTGCAGTGCTAACAGACAACACTACGGTTTTGTTTTACATCAACAAGCAAGGGGGAGCCCGCTTGACCCCCCTCTGCGAGGAAGCGATTCTACTGTGGGAATTCTGTGTAGCCCACTCAATTCACCCCATGGTCTCGTTCCTCCCGGGCGTTCGCAACACGCTGGCGGACCACCTCAGCAGGTCGTTCCTCTCCCTCGAGTGGTCCATTCGCCCGGATGTCATTCGGTTGATCTTCCTAAGGTGGGGGTTTTCCCAGATCGACCTCTTCGCTACTCGCCGGAACAAGAAGTGCCTCCAGTTTTGCTCCTTCCGGGGCAGCTCCCCGGGCTCCCTGACGGATGCCTTTCTCCTCCATGGACAGGACAACTCCTCTACGCTTTTCCCCCGATCCCACTGCTGCATAAGGTGCTCATCAAAGCAAAGCGAGACAAGTCGCACATTATCCTCATAGCCCCAGCGTGGCCCAGGCAGTGCTGGTATGCGTCTCTTGTCCAGCTATCGATGGTACCGCCCGTCCCCCTGCCGCTTTGGCCGGACCTCATGTCACAAGGCTAGGGCCGCCTACTCCACCCGGACCTGCCGTCCCTGCACCTATCGGCATGGCTCCTGCGTGGCTAAGGGGTTCAGAGCTCCTGTGCTCAGCGGAGGTGCAAAATGTGCTCTTGGGTAGCAGAAAGCCGTCTACCCGAGCGACCTACTGTGCAGAGTGGGCTCATTTCTCCCGGTGGTGCAAACAGAGCAACACTGCCCCAGGAGAGGCCAGTATACCTGCCATCTTAGACTGTCTTCTCTTCCTCAAGCAGCAAGGCCGCTCCACTTCCTCCATCCAAGTCCATTTAGCAGCCATCTCGGCTTTTCACCCGGGAACCACCGACCATTCAGTCTTTTCTAACTCCATGGTCTATAGATTCCTCAAGGGACTGGACCGATTGTACTCGCAGGTGAAACACCCACTCCCCTCGTGGGACCTCAGCCTGGTCCTCTCCCGTCTCATGTTGCCCCCGTTCGAGCCCCTCGCCACTTGCTCCTTGTTATACCTCTCTTGGAAAGTGGCCTTCCTCGTAGTTATCACCTCGGCCCGTAGAGTCTCTGAAATCTGAGCTCTCATATCAGAACCCCCCATACGGTTTTCCCCAAGGATAAGGTGCAGCTGCACCCCATCCCGCTTTCCTCCCTAAGGTGGTGTCCCCTTTCCACATGAACCAGGACATTTTTCTCCCGGTCTTTTACCCTAAGCCCCACACGTCCTGTAGAGAACAACAATTGCACATGCTCGATTATTCGTAGAGCTCTTGCATTTTATTTAGAGCGGACAAAGCCCTTTAGGAAGTCAACACAACTCTTCGTTGCCGTAGCAGATTGGATGAAAGGGCAGCCGATCTCAGCACAGCGCCTCTCTTCCTGGATAACTGTTTGTTCGTATCCATATCTGCTATGAGCTAGCAGGGAGATCCACGAAGCAGATAACTGCGCACTCCACGAGGGCACAAGCCTCCTCGGCGGCCTTCCAGGAACGGGTTCTGATCCAGGACATCTGCAGGGCAGCCACCTGGTCCTCCATCCATACCTTCACCGCACTCTGTGCTATTGTACAGCAGTCCAGGGATGATGCAGCGTTCGGCTCGGCGGTCCTCCACTCAGCGGTTGGTCGATCCGACCCCTCCTCCTAAGTAGGGCTAGCAGTCACCTAACTGGAATGCATATGAGCAAGCACTCAAAGAAGAAAAACGGGTCACTTACCTGTAACTGTTGTTCTTCGAGAAGTGTTGCCCGTATCCATTCCAAACCCTCCCTCTTCCCCACTGTCGGATAAGCCGGCAAGAAGGAACTGAGGGGGGTGCGGGTTGGCAGGGGTATATATGCGGCACCATAACAGCGCCATTCCAGGGGGCTCCCTAGCCGACCCAGCCTGTTGCTAAGGGAAAAATCTTCCTGCAGCCGTGCACGTGGCGCGTGCACACCTAACTGGAATGGATATGAGCAACACATCTCCAAGAACAACATGTTACAGGTAAGTAACCCGTTTGATTAGATAATAGTGGTACTTGTTATCGTCAAGCTCAAAGGGAGGACTGCGTATTAATTACTGTACAAAGGGCATGTGTGAGAAATCAGCAGGCATTTTTAAACAGTTATGCTGGAAATAAAACAAAAGAATGAACATTCCGTAGGAAGAATGGAAACTTCAGTGAAGATGATTAGTTCTTACAGAATAGGCTCGATTGTTGGGGTGTGGAGCAGGGAAGGCATGATTTTTTTAAAAAACAATTTCTTGTCCTTGCCTTTTTACCAAATACTACTTAAATTTTCCACTTGTTTACAATTTTTCTGTGGGGAGAGGTGGAAAACTCAATTTGAAGCCAGTTACCTAGATAATATTCAGCTACCCATTTTTAAATTAACATACAAAAACTGTGAGATTGCCTATTCCTGACCTGAGGTTTCCCTTTATACTGAATATGTTGTGCAGTGGAGGTTTAGGGGTAGATGGGAGAGTATCGAGGAACGAGTACAGCAGTGGATCCTTGAGTGCATAGAGCCACCAGCCAGATTACACTGCTTGGAAAGGAGGTGAAGGGGTGTTCAGAGTCAGGAATTGTTGCCACTCTGTAGTCTTGGAGGTGGAGCAGGTTTTCACATTCCACCTTTGTAGGCCCCCAATCCATTTAGGTGGGGTGTGCACTGGAGAGAGTATTTGGCCTATATTATGGGTCTCTTCTATTTAGCTCCCCACTATCATTCAGAACAGAGAATTCTTGGATTTTTGTGGCAACGTGAATAATTTTGTTCTCCTTTTGCCTTTAGGGTATATCATGTCTTTGTGGACATTGCAGGCAAAGTCAAGTCATGTTTTAAATGGTACAGTAGATCTGAAGTAGCTATTGTAAGTTTCAGGTATCATTCACCATGAAGAAACATTGGTTACATTTGAACCTACCTCAGTCATTACTGTAGAATACTGCTGGGAAATGTACACTTTTTCATTGCCCTAATATTCATTCCCTTTTTCACCTGTTTGAGGGATGTTGAAAAGACTTTGTATGTGCTTGGATGGCATAACCTCAGGGGCCATAAAAAAGGGCAAAAACCCGGGATAAGTACTTCAGAGGCTTTTTGGAGCAACAAGGCTTAGGCTGTGCAACCATTATTCAGTTTAATTATTCCCTAGTGACATGACTGCAAATCACTTAGCCATGTTAGTCTTCAAAATCAAAGGTTGCTCTGGGAGTCACCATGCCTTTAAAAATCTGTTTGCTATAAATTGCTTTTCTCAGCCTGACCAGGCTTTGCTCCAGAAGAGAGACATGAACCAAAACCAACTTCAAATAAAAAATTTTGGAAGCTTACTCTATACTCTCCCCTCTTTGTAAATCCATTAATAGTGATAAAAGTTACTGTGCAACATGCCTGGAGGGCAGAATAGACCCAATAATTTCTGTTGGATTGGCTCTATGTATGGCTAACGGCCACAGCCGTGTGTTATGTTAAGTCTCTGATTATTCTATATCATCTCCTTTTAAGGCAGATGGGTATGAAATGTGTTTGAGTGGCTTTTAGGTTGACAAATTTCCAGTTCCATATTGCCAACAATGGTGAAACATGTTCTTGTTTTAAAATTTATCTTAAACTGAGCAAATTTTTTTGCAAAGGGATGCTGTTTTGTAGGAATTTGGATTAAAAAGGGAGTCGGTTATCTTCAACTTTTTAACTATTGTAACTGAAAGTAGTTTTTATATTGATTTTTATTACTATGTTTGCAATAGTGTTCTGGTTTGGACAAAGGTTTTGCATTATGCTCTGACTTGTTTAACTGTGGGAGGGGGATTTGAAATGGTTGAGGTTGGAACCATGGTTGGTTTGTTTTTAAATCTCTGTTCATTTGGGCGGTGGGAGGGTTAATTGTGTTTGTGGTTTAGAGTTTAGAGTTTCTCACTTACCTATTCTGTACATGGAATGCACAGCCTAAGTACTGATTCAAATACAACATGCTGGTCTCAGTTGCTGATTTCCCCGTCACCCTATTGTAGTCCCAACCCCACGTTCTAGTAGCTTCAGAACTGAGCTAATATACTACTACATATTTCTAAAGCACCTGCATTCTCATAATTTCAGATTCCTGTAAAAATGATGAATTAAGCATCACAGTACCTGTGTAAAGTTAGTATTAACATAATCCCCATTTTACAGTTGGAATAACTGAGGCACAGATAGTTTGTCACCTAAGCTTACAAGGAAGGCTGTAGCAGTGCTGAAAATAAAATCAGGATCTCCTGATTCCCAGTTTTAGGCCTTAGCCATAAGACTACTTATATTTGTATTGCTTCAGTTACAGCATCATGTCCTCAAGGAGTGAACACCTTGGATCTTTCTCCTATATGCTGGCCCAACATACTTTCCTCTGAAACCTCATGACAGCATACTTCTGTTCAGGGCCAACTCTACCCTACGTAGAGAATAGGTGATTGCTGGCAACATTGAAATATTCAGTAGCCACTTGAGTTGTATCTCTGTCTGCAGGCTGATCAAGTTGGACATTTGCCAGATTGCCAGTGCTAAGGATGCTGTTGCCACAGGCAATGTTCCTCATTTCTTAGTCCATTGGCTACTACGTCTTCAACGTGCTTTGCCCTAACTTCTACGGTTTTAATGAAGTTGTGCATAAGGAAGATAGAATAATGATGTAACATGTACAAGTTTGTCTGAGAGTGCAATATTTCTCAAGGACAGTGTTTTGCCTATTGAATCACAAACTGTTTGGGGTTTGTTTGGAAAATGCTGTGGAAAACTAAAAAAAAAAAAAAAGCCACAAATTTGGTTGTAAAGCAGCTTGCCTGCTCTCAAATGCTGTAAATTGATATTTTCTTAGTTTTAGTTTTTTAAATGTAAGTTTTGCTACTGAGGCTTTAGTTCTGAGCTATATATACAGCATATATTTGAAATATGAATGATCTGAGATTGATTATAGGATACAGTTTACCTATAGACTACTAATTTGGAAGCCTCTCAGGTTAGTAGTAATGTAAGGTCTGCTGCTGAAATCAGTCTGGTGGTCTCAATCCAGTTCCTAAGAGGCAGGTATCCATGTCATAACCTTTCACCACAATTTCGTACTCTTACAGATTTTTATCAGAGAGACTGAAGATAACATGAGTATAGAGACTGCATTACTATACTCTTCAGAACTGGTCCTGTTGACTTAACAGTTGAGGTGCAAAGATGAAGGATGAGAAAAGCTTGTATTATTCTAGAGACTGATAGAAGATTGAAGTCTCTACTGCAGTCAGTCTTAACTTTTACAAGCAGTAAACTTATTTAAGGTCGGAGTCACATACTCGCTCACTCAATCTCCTATATATTTCAATGGAAGAACCATCTGAGGATGCCTTGCAGGACTGCATAATTAAAGCAGGAGGAACATTGCTGGCAAATTAATATCATATGCAGATTGATCATTGCTACCAGAGGTCCAACTTGAGCTATGAAATGTTAAAGTTCATATCAGATGACACTTTTGTGCTGATGTACGTATCTTATGACTGTGTTAAATTGCTTGCTGATGAACAATGACTCTTAAGTTTTCAACTGTAATGAACTGTTCTAGGTTCTCATGATGAAGACCATTCCATTTAATGGCATTCTCATCTCTTCAAATGTTTCTGTTGAATTGCTCATGTATGTATTGTAATGTCATCCATTTCTGAGTGAGGGGGAAAGCTTTAGTGTTTGTGAGAGTTTGTATGTAGTGGTTGCACTTTGTTCTTAGTGTGATATCGTACCTAAAGTTAGCTGGTTTTACTTACTTGGCTCTTGGTAGACTTGGTTATAGTAGGCCAGTATCAGTTGTGTAACATTTGATTTTTAGCACTTTAACCGTGAGTGTATAAATGGATTACCATATAGTAGATGTACATTTTGATTTTAGACCTTTTAAAATTTGTAATAAAATGAGACACAAATAGCTGTAGTTGGTCTCTCTTAATAGACCATGATTTTATTTTTTACAAAATTCGTATAACTGTATATTTAGAAACACACTTTGGAGCCAGTTCTTGCTCAGGTCTTGCTGGCTGGATTTACATACTCCCTTTTACCAAAGCTACCAGTAGCCTGACCTAAAAGAACTATACTCGAAACCCTGATCCTGAAATAACACCCATGCTATCGGACCCCGTCCCCTTGCAGTATTCCTCCCCTGCTGGCCCCTCTCCCCCGTATTTATGCTGCCACACGGGCAGCACTCTGGGCGATGGGGCTGCGCGCTCCTGCAGGGCAGCACAGCAGCACGTCTAGCTCCGGCTGGGTGGTGCAGCTGCCAAACATCCTGCTCTGAGCATCATGCGGGGGCATGGATATGGGGAAGAGGGTCTGGGGGGCAGACAGGGAGCAGGTGGTGGTTGGATGAGGCAAAGATTCTGTGGGGGGAGGGAGTCGGGATGGGGAGTGGGGAGGTTTGAATAAGCATGGGCGGTTAGGGAGAAGGGTCTCGGAAGGGGGCGGTCAGGGGAAAAGGAGCAGGGGGAGTTGGATGAGTTGCAGGTTCTCAGGAGGACAGTTTTGGAGGGGAAGTGGCAAGGGGTCAGATGTGAGCAGGGCCGGGCTATGTGGGGAGGCACAGCCTTCTCTACCTGACTCTCCATGCAATTTTGCAACCCCAATGTGGCCTTTGGGCCAAAATATTTGCCTGTAAATGATGCTTTTGACAACTACCTTTTTTTATTTTCAAGTTGCGTGAGCTGGGGCTTCTAAGGTCCAGCAGGTCCTGGAGATCAGAAACACTAGGTATCCCGTTCAGTTTCAGTCCCTTCCCACCCCCTTTTTCTCCATTTTCAGGAACCTTTCACACAGGAGTTTATTACAACGGGGAGCAGTGGCGACGGTACCTGTATTGTTCAGGAGCAGAAGCCTTTATTCCCATTTTCTGATCCCAAAGAAGAAAGAGTCGGTGGACTTACCGTGGGCCTTCGATGTCTCAACACTTTCATCCACTCTTCCAAATTCAGGAAAGCGACTCGAGTCTTAGATCTTCAGGACTGATTCATGGTTCATGTCGTCTTTGCTGATAGAGTTAAGGGTCATAGAGGTTATCCAAGTGGGTCTCCAGCGATAAAAGGACATGTTATGAGTTAGCCAGGGTAGAGATACCTAACCATATTAGAGCTTAGTCCACTAGAGCTCAAGCAGCCTTTGCTGAGTGGTTGGGGAATATCCCTACAGCTGAAATGTGTAGAGTTGCTATGTGGAGTTTGATCAGCATATTTACAAGACACTAGTCCTTACTAGAGGCTTCCAGATTGGAAGCAGATTTGTCCTGCTATGATTATGTAAGTAGGACCCCTTTTACCCACCTCCAGCAACTAGACAACTGCTTGTTAGTGCCAAATCTGCGTTGACAAGCACTCGAAGAAGAATGGTGACTTACCCTGAAGTAACTAACTGTGGTTCTTCAAGATGTGTTGTCCACACAAATTTCATGTCCTATCCTCCTCCCCGATTACTGCATGGCCCTACTCCTAGGGAGATCTGTACTGGCAATGGAACTGAGACACTGTTGGGCTCACTCCACCCTTTATGCTTTCAGGGGAAGGGGGCTGGGCACTTGGGGTGTAGGCACAGCCCCAGTGGACACTGCTGCTCAAAAGACTGATCTTGTGTGCATGGGGCATCTGCGCATTATGAATGGAATCTGTGTAGCCAGCATATCTGGAAGAACCACAGTTACTGTAGCATAAGTAACCGTTCTAGTCTGTTGCTTGTTACTTTTCTGTTAGTCTTCTATTATAATATTTGATTTGTGTTTAAGGCACATTTACTTACTAACTGAAGGTTAAGGGGTTATTAAGGTCTAGGTCTGTGCATACTTGCCAGCTGTTCCATATACCTGCATCCCACTATCAAAGCCCTGACAGTAATGTTTTTATTCTCAAACAATGGCCTACACCCCTCCGTTATGGAATGCAATCTTCATGTTCAGCTCATCAGAGAAGCTGGTATCTCTCCTCCCACAGTTTTGCTTTGCAGTCTGCACTTTCTGCCAGGGCCTTTCCTTCACACTCCTGGGTTATTGAATCTCTCAAACCATCTGGCACATTTTAAAAACATCCCCACATATCTGTTAACATAAAAGTGTTTCAGTGAAGTTAATTGGTTGGCCTGTATATCTGTGAGCATGGGAGCCTGGACAGCTGGATAGAGTCAGACATAGAAAAGGTGAAGAGATCATAATGGTCTAAGATTGTGGGTTTTAGAATGTTCTTTTCAAAAAACACAAATAGGTCGAGTCATAGTATGTTGGGAAGAAAATGTCTGCTCATTTGGCAATGCTCTATATTAAAAGTTTTTTTTCCTTTCAAAGTACTGCTTTGATCAGAAAAGTGATTATGTAAAAATGGTGCCACCTTTGAAGGTCAGCTGTTGAGAGAGTCCAATCTATTGGCATACCTATAAAAAGGAACCATTTGATACTTTTGACTTATGTTAGCAATCCTGAGCCAAGGCAGCTACAGACGAGTGAGCTGGATTCTATCCTGTCTCACACCACAACAGTATTATTCAGTAGGTTCTGATTTCAGGCCTAAACTCTATCCACAAATACACCCGTGTAACCTCAATAAGGACAAAGGGGTTTAGTGTTGTACTCTGTTGTGATTTTATTGCATGGTTTGCAATAGCTGATATTTTTCTTATAGCCATAGTGCCCGGAGCCATGTACGTGCCCGAGAAACTCCACTGTCATTAAAATTTAAAAAATATTTAGCCCTTATGGTTGCAGAGAAGATGAAAAATGAGACCCAAGTGTACAGTAAAAGCTCTAGATGCCAGCACACAAATAGACCACAAAACATTTTTTTAAAATCTGATTTTTAAGCCAGTCTCATGGTTTTTGGCTACCTGACTCTTGATTTTCCTGATGTTTGGAGTTAGCAATACTAGGGGTTACTTAGGTGTTAAGCACAAAAATTGAGCTGAAGTGTCTTTATTTCTGGAGCAGGATTATGACCCAGAAATAATCCAGATGACTTTCAGATCCAAGAGAGATGGGTGGCAGTTAGAAGAAAGTCTTTTTGCATGTAGTCTGAGTAAATTTGAGTTGGAATCAGAGAAAAATGAATATGAACCCCACTGTGCTATTTTATTTTTTGGGAAGAATACATTCTTAGCTCTTTGGTGCTTAAAATCTTAACTATTTTGAAGTGTTTTGTCTTGGAATACAAAAACCATTTGTTTTCCCTCTGGTGGGCTTTTAACGCTATTTTGTTTGACACAATTGTATTTCCTCTCTCTCCCAATTGCATTGGCACACTCGTACTGCAATCAGCTTCTGTCTTTTCAAAAGAGTGCTTAAAAATCCCTTAAGGCCCTGAATTGCAAAATAATCCAGATAGAAATCCCACCTGGAAGCTATCAGAAATAACGAGCCCTGACAGAACTTTTAAAATTCTTCCCGTGCTTTCAGAATCCTCAAATCTGGTTTTTAGAAACACGGCAATCAGATAGAGCTCATTCTGCCAAAATACGTCAAACATCCATCTGGTTTATAGAAAATAGGATTAGACAAAAATAACTTGGCTGCTTATTTCTTTTGAAAATGTCTGAAAATGCAGCTGTCATGTCACACTGCTCTTGCTTTCATAACATCTTCATTTGTGAATAGAGTGACAAAAGAGAACCTAAGATCTGCCATACCAGGTTACACCAATGGTCCATCTAGCCAGTAGCCTGTCTCTGACTGTGGTCAGTACCAGAGCTTCGTGGGGCGGGGGGGTGTATAGAACAGGGCAGTTAGTGATCTGCCCAGCACTGGCACCTTTATTTTTCCTTGTGAGTGCTCCTTCCCCAAGGCCCTTGTCCACTGACCACTTGCTGCTCTCTACCCTCCCCTGAGTGCCTCCCACTAGCTGCCAAACAGCTGTAGCTGGTGGGTGCTGAGCGCCCACTATTTTTTTTTCCATGGGTGCCTAAACCTTGGTGCGCACATGGAGTCAGCACCTATGCTACACAGTCTTCCTCACCCAGCTTCAGGCAGTCAGAGGTTCAGGACAACCCCACACATAGGGTTGGACTGCTGACTAGCTTGGCTAATGGCCACAGTTGGCTCTATCCCTCATGAACTTATTTTGTTCTTTTCTTGAACCTTGTTATACTTTTGGCCATTGCAACAAGTTCCACAGGTCAGTTTTGCATTGTGTGAAAAAGTACTTAATCTCATTTGCATTATTTGCTGCATATTAATTTCATTGGATGACTCCTGGGTGTTATATTGTGGGGAAAACACTTTTCCCCCATACCATTCTTGATTTTCATAGACCTCTGTCAACTGACCCTTAGTCTTCTCTTTTGTAATCAGAACAGTTCCAGTCTTTTTAATCTCTTCTCATATGGAAGCTGTTCTATGCCCTTGATCATCTCTGTTGCCATTCTCTGAACCTTTTCCACTCCCCCATATCCTTTTTGAGATGGAGCAACCAGAACTGGACACAGTATTCAAATTCTGGGGACACCACAGATTCCTATAGTGGCATTTACTGTTATCTATCCCTTTCCTAATAGTTCCTAACATTCTGTTAGAGCTTTGTGTTTTGTGATTCACCTGCCATCTATTATTTAAACAAGAGAAACAAGTGGAGAACTGGCTGCTTCATGAGATATAGAGCCTTTTCCCTTCTTAGGCCATGTGCAATGAGTTTGGTGGATTCACTATTGCTTTTAAAGAGAAGGTCTGTCCCATTTGGGGTGGGGGGAATCTACAGCAAGTCAGCCCAATCCTTTAATAGGACAATATGGGGAAGATTTACTTTTCCAGTCTCCTTCTACAGGAACTATCACAGAGTATAAGACTCTTCCATAAACACCTACAAGGATTAGGATAGTAGACATTAGTGACAGGAAGTGACCTGTTCCAATACATCACAGTCCCCACACCCATAATTGAATAGAAAATTTCGGGATTGGCAATTTACAGTGACACTAGCCGAGACAAAACAGTATTATTTTTAATCTCATCTTATCTAGATAGTCTCCTTTTAAATACATCTTCAAAAAGCCCTGTCTCCAGAAAGGACATTCAAGCTCTCCTAGGGGGATCTGTTCGGCTGGACAGCCCAACAAAACTCTCCTCACAACTGTTAAACTGCAGCAGCAAGCAGGCTCGTGAATTGATTGTGGCTTGGTGAACAAAGAGTTAAGGTTTGTCTTGGGTCTCCTTTAATTGTAGAGCAAAATTAATTAATCCTGCCAAACTCTATTAGTGTATGAGCTGGGTGAAGCGAAACAGCAGTAATTGAAGTGACATTTTTGCTAAGGCAGCCTGTTGAACTGTGATAGATTAGGAGTCAAGAAACAAGGAGGTGATGAGATTTCAGTGATTAACAGGTGTCACATTAGCACTGATTCTGTCCTGGGAGTATGCACTAGTCTGCCATGCACAGACAACACATGCAGAAAAAGACATTAGAGACAAACCAGAAGGCCACATTTGCTTTTCAAGCATGTGACTAACTCTCATCAGCTGCTGTGGGAGTTCTCAGATAAATAATACCTCGCTCTGTTCTAGGAGACATCTGCACGACCCATGCCCCTTTGACGTGTTACTCTGGAAATGGTTAAAATGGACATTCATGCAGCAGTAGGGCTGAGGAAACAAGCTTTCCGAAGTAAGTAAATTCCAATGTTAGTTTCTACAGAAACATTTACCCAGCTACGTGGCACATCCTGTGAGTGTGTTGCAAAAACTGCTTATTTCCTTTGGAGTTCAGTCCAATATACCTCAAAGGACAGGCATAACTCAGTAGACTTCTGGAAAAACAAGATTTATTGCAAGCAATAAGGAGTCAGAAGGGGTTATCACCCAAACAACTGGCTCACCTCAATACATGTGTGTAGATATTTTATACCCCTGTGTAGATAAGGGAGGGGGACTTTCAATCCACTTACACAGGTGGGAACACTTAATGGCTATTACAGCCATTGTTGGTATTAATCTATTTCATTTACCTGTCTGGTAAGCAGGAGGTTCAAAACACTTAGGGGTACTCAGACACTGACGCCTGCACATCTGTGACAGGGTGAATGCAAGTTTAAAATGCATGTTAAACTAGGGGTCAATAGTACATATACAGGAAGTGAGATGATAAGTCTAAGGTTTATTTTAAAATCATACTACAACATTCTAAGTAACATTTTCCTAACAATCATTTTCTTAACAAATTCTTCCTCTTTAAAGATGATTTCTTCTATATTCTATCGGGGAGCAGAGCTAGCTTAGCTCTCCTGGGTGGGGTTTGTTGACATAACAATGGAAGACAATTGATAACACAACAAAAACACAATCCTATAACTAATACTATTAATACACAATAGATTCCTCCCTTTATGAGAGCTTTTATCCAGTCATCAACATTAGGCAACCATGACCAAAAATCAAAACCTTGAGTTTGCTTTATCCCATGCACTAGTTCCTTTAAATTGTATAAATCCTTTTCAATGGATGTTTTCTTATCAGTAATATTAAAACAACAAAGGCCAGTAAACTCAGAACAGCTGTGTCCCTGTCTGAGAAGCAGATAGTCAATAGCAAGATGATTTTGTAACATTCCCTGCCGGACTTCTCCCATTTCCTGGTTAAGATGGGCCAAGATAGAGGAAGTTAGGTTCAAAGCCTTGGCTACTGTGCAGGCTAGGTGGACTATAGCATGGTAATTATGCATTGCCATTCCAGGCACGCCAATGAGAGAGAAAATGAGGGCGTCTGCTTCTCCCTCTGAGAATAGTGTAATGTCTGACTTACAGGAGGGGTCCAATGGTGTGTTTCCCTGTCTATATCTTTTGGTGTTATGTTGGGGAACAGGGACAATAAGGGGTGCCACTCTCCCTACTGTGCAGGGCCCACCCGAGCTGTTAGCTGGTACATATGAATAAGCGGTGCGCCCACAAAGGAAAAACCAGCCAGGGGGGAGAAGCATGGGTGCGTAAGCAAATGACTGAGTAGTGGTCTGATTACAGACCAACTCTTTGTTTGTAAGATCATGAATATACTGAGTGGCACCTTCAAAAGTGACACACTGGGCAGCTGGTGTTACATTTGCAACCAAAAATGAAAACATCTTTGCAGACGGGCTGCTCATTATTTGGCCCATTTCATACAAATCATCATACGTCATCGTTTTGGCAAAATTTTTTAAGTGTGTGTAATTTTTCAATGTGGAAGGGGTTGTACTAATGCCAAGAAAACATGTTTCCATAATTTTACCTACAGCATATGTATTTGGCAGGCAAAAGATAGATGAATTTAAGGCTAACCTTGCCAATGATACCCAAGTGTTTTCGTGTGCTTGGAAACCTCTAGGGGTTAAATTATACATACTACATACAAAGACATATCCAATTAAAATGTGGAACACAAACATGTTACTGAACACGGTTAAGTCGGAGTCGCAGAGGATCCAGGCGAGTAACAGTCCAGTCGTCCGTAGGTGGAGTCTCAGGATTCCGGAGGAGAGGTGGGGTGTACTTTTTAATACGTGAACAATGTGTCCATTTGTCACTGTTCTCAAGTTTTACAGCCGTGTGTGTTGTGAGTAAAACTTGATAAGGTCCGTCCCACCTCTCAGACAAAGGGTCTTTTTTCCACTTCTGTACCAACACCTGATCTCCTGGCTGGAAGTTGTGGATAGGAGTGTCCAGGGGCAGACTCTGGAAGGGTGCAGCGAATCTGTGGAGAGAAGACAATACAGACTGTAAGGCAATTACATGTTCTTTAAGTTCAGTTTTTCCCACATCAATAGTAATTTTCTCCCTCCAACCCACTGGCAGAACTCTAGGAGGCATCCCAAACATTAACTCGAAGGGGGATAATTTTAATTTTCTACGGGGTATGCTGCGAATGCGAGTTAAGGCAAGGGGTAGGGCTTGGGGCCATTTTAAGTGTGTTTCAGTGCAGATTTTAGTTAACATGGTCTTTATAGTCCTATTCATACGTTCTACCTGTCCTGAGCTCTGGGGTCTCCACGGGGTGTGGAGTTTCCACTTAATGTTTAGGGCTTTAGCTACTTCCTGCACTACCTTTCCTATGAAGTGGCTACCCTGATCTGATTCGATTGATTCTGGTAGTAAGAATCGCGGTATCACTTCCTGTAGTAGGACTCGTGCTACTGTAGATGTTGTGGCAGTCCTGGTGGGGTATGCCTCTACCCATCCGGTTAGCTGGTCCACTGCCACTAGCAGATACTGGTATCGTCCAGCCTTGGGAAGTTCAGCGAAGTCAATTTGCCATGCTTGGCCAGGGTAGTAAGTCCATTGTCTTCCTCCCTTTGGAACTGGTGGTCGGGGTGGTTTGGGGTTCACCTTTTGACACGTTGGACACTGTGTTGCTACTCGGTGTGCTTCCAAGTATAGTCCTGGTGATATTATTTGACGCACCAGCAGGTCTCCCATCACGTTTCCTCCCATATGTGTAGAAGTGTGCAGGTTCAAGAGCACTTCCAGCAGTAATGGCCGTGGTATCATGATTTTTCCTCCTGGTGCTACCCACCAGCCGTTTTTGTTCTTTACTGCAAGGTTGTCTTGTGCTGCTTTATCGTCCTCCAGGGTGTATTTCACCACACAATCCTCAAGGCATGTTGGGATTTCCTGTGCAATTCCTTCAAATCCTGCGTCGCCTCCCATCTGTGCTGCTTCCTTTGCAGCGGCGTCTGCTTTAGTGTCCCCTTTTCTCTGGTGTTCATCTGCAGCTCGTCCATGGGCTCTGACATGAACCACAGCGACTTCCTTAGGTAGTTTAAGGGCATCCAACAGTGCCAGGATTTGTGGTCCGTTTGCTATTCTCTGTCCTGAAGCTGTAATAAATCCACGCTCTTTCCATAATAGTCCATGAGCATGCACAGTGGAGAAAGCATATCGAAAGTCAGTAAAGATATTTACCCTCTTGTCTGTCCCCAGCCAGAGGGCTCGTGTCAATGCAGTGAGTTCTGCTGCTTGCGCTGACCAGCTGGCGGGGAGCTTCTCCTTCCACAGTATTTCAGTCAGGGTCACAACAGCGCAGCCCGTCTGTCCGGTGCCTTGTACCATACTGCTAGATCCGTCCACGAAAAATTCCTCGTCTGGGTTTTCCAGAGGATCGTCCCGCAGGTCTGGTCAAATTAGCACCGTCTCTGTAAGTACTTCTAAACAGTCATGGTTAGGTGGTCCTGGCTCAGGGAGAAGGGTAGCTGGATTTAAAGCTGTAGTATGTTTAAATGTAAGCCCTTGGTTAGACAATAGGAAGATTTCATATCTGGATTGTCGAGAAGGGCTTAAGAATTTCCCACCTTCTATTCCAAGAATCTGGGGGACCCCATGTGGGGTGTGTATGTCCATATCTGCTCCCATTGCTATCTTTTGGGCTTCTGTCACTATGGTTGCAGTTGCTGCTACAGCTCGCAGGCAAGCCGGCCACCCCTTGGCTACCGGGTCCAGTACCTTTGAGTAATAGCCCACAGGTTTCCAGGTTGGGCCTACCGGCTGAGTTAGAACTCCCGAAGCAATGCCCTTATTCTCATGTACGTAGAGTCTATAGGGCTTGCGCTCATTAGGAATCATGAGAGCCGGAGGCTGCATTAAGGCTGCTTTTAGCAGTTCAAAAGCATGCTGATGCTCACTAGTCCATTTCCAATTTGTGAGGCCTTCCTTAGTGAGAGATTCATATAAAAGTTTAGCCTTGTTACCATAGTCTGGGATCCATAGTCTGCAGAATCCAGTCAGACCTAAGAAGGCTCGTAGTTCTCTAGGGTTGGTTGGGGCAGGCATATCTTGAATTGCCCTGATTCTCTCTTTGCTGAGAGCTCGTACCCCTTTCTCAATTTCATATCCCAGGAAGGTAACCTTCGGTTGGCATATCTGGGCTTTTTCCCCGTGAAACTTTATACCCTTTCTCCCCTAGAATATTTAGCAGAGACTCAGTTGCTCTTTTCCCCACTTGCAGATCAGGACTGGCAATTAACAAGTCATCAACATACTGGAGGAAGGCAATCTCTGAATGCTGGCTTTTCCAGTTTTCTAAATCTTTCTGCAATGCTGTTCCAAAAAGATGGGGAGATGACACAAAACCTTGAGGTAAAACAGTCCACATTAACTGAGTCTTATAGTGAGTTTCTGGGTCCTCCCATTCAAAAGCAAACAATTTCCAGCTTTCCTTTTCTAATGGTATTGAGAAGAAAGCATCCTTTAAATCCAACACACTAAAAACAGCTGCTGCAGGCGGAATCTGTGTTAGAATGGTGTGAGGGTTCGGGACCATAGGGTGGTCTACAATAACCTTCTTATTTATTGGTGCATGACTTAAGAGCAATCTATAGGTACCATCTGGTTTAGGCACTCCCAGTATCGGGGTATTGAAAGGGGATGATCCCTCCACTAGCCGGCCCCACTGCTTGAATTTTTCGATGAGGGGCTTTAAACCCAGACGAGCTGCTTTTGACAAAGGGTACTGTTTTACACAGACCGGGCTTTCTTTTTCTTTTAGTGGTATTTTCACAGGGGGTACCAGATGTCGCCCTTGGAGGGTTTCCATCTGCCCATACATCAGGGTTTATTCCTTCTAAGGCTTCAATGTTCCCTGTGCAGGTAGTTGACTCCTTGTTAAAGAGGGCCATTTGATAGTTTGAACCCTGTTTTCCTGGTAGGTGTACTACAATCTGTTCTCCTTGGAAAAAGATTTCAGCTTGTAGTTTGGTTAGGAAATCTCGTCCTAACAGAGCAACAGGGCATGTAGGTGAAACAATAAAGGCATGCTCTAGCATATTGTCCCCGATTTTTGTAAGCAAGGGCTTATATACAGGCAGTTTACTCTGTTTTCCCTCAATTCCTTCTATTATTACATGTTTTCCGCTTTCTTCAGCAGAAGGGGGTTTTGCAGGGATCATAGAATACATAGCCCCAGTATCCACTAGAGCTTTATATTCCTTGCTACCCACCCTTATCTGTATCATGGGATCTTCCCGAGCTATTGCCCATAGGGTGGCGTTTTCAGATCCCAGGCCCCTTCAACTGGATTCTTCTCCCGTGTTAGCCCTCATCTGTCTTCCTGACTCCAGCTCTTGCCTCTGATCTCCTTGTTTCTTTTTTAATTTCGGGCACTCTCTTCTCCAATGACTTTTCTCTTTACAATATGCACATACATCTTTCTGGAGTGGCCTGTTCTTCCCTGTCCTGTCCTTATTTTGCCAATTTCGCGATTCTGATCCTCCAGTCACTGCTGCTGCCAACATAGCCATCTGCTTCTGTCCTTTCTTTTCCTCCTTTTTCTCTGCTACCATATCTCTATTGCTATACACTTTATATGCAATTTCCACTAGCTCTGAAATTGGCTTTCCCGGTCTGCCCTCTGTTTTCTGCAGTTTCTTTCTGATATCTGGGGCAGACTGGCCAATAAACATCAAGTTTAACATTTTCCGATTATCTGATGATTTCGGGGTCTAAGTCACTAAATTTGCGAAAAGCCTCGAATAGTCGCTGGAGGAAGGTAGAAGGATCTTCCTCCTTTTCCTGTCGAATCTCATATACGTTTGACAGATTAGTAACTCGGGGAATGGCCTTTCCTAATGCTTCTATTATTAAGTCTGAGTATACTGCCAAACTTTGTTTCCCATTATTTGTTTCATAATTCCAGTTTGGTTCCTTTCTAGGGCAAAGGCTGTAGTAATTCCATCATTTAATCTATCTGCTTTCTCTGTGGCCATTTGCTCAGCCTTATCTAAAATCAATCTCCGTTCCTCCTGAGTTAGAAAGGTTTGGAGCATTGTTTGGATGTCAGCCCAAGTTGGGTGGTGAGTCTGACCAATGGATATAAAAAGGCTTTGCATTTTTAAGGGATCTTCCCTGTAAGAGGGGTTTTGACGTTTCCAATTAAATAAGTCCATGGTAGTAAAGGGGGCATAGAAGAAAGATGTTCGGCCAGTGGGGGACATTACTTCTCGCATGGGGCAGGCTCGGTTTATTAAATCATGACTTTGGGTATTTGAGGCAGGTCCCGTGTGATGGCTTGGGGAAAGGGGGTCAAATTCAGTAGTTATGTCACTGATTCCATTTACTCCCCCTTGGGCGGGACTGTCCTCTGGTGTCAGGGGACTAGCCAGTTGAATGGGGCTAGTAACAGACGGAGATGGGCCAGCTGGACCACTTCCTGAGGGAATGGGGGTGAGTGGCCTATAAGGGGGGGCTGGTGGCGTTACAGTCTCGAGACAAGCATCCTCTGCAGGCTCGCAGAGAATAGCCGGACGAGGCTTGGGAACCCCTAGGCGCATTTGTTTACATAATTTAGAGGCACATTTAATAAGCCAGGGGGGCCGATCCTGACATACTGTTAGCCAACAATCAATATAGGGGAACTGGTCCCAGTGCTGATTTGTAACCACCGTTTTATAAACCTTAGTTGTGAGGTCTACATCAAAGGACCCTGAATCGGGCCAACCAAGACTGAACGTGGTCCATTCATTGCTAT
>ML677411.1:4149901-4223807 GCA_007922305.1 Dermatemys mawii
TACCAAATGATTCACAAGGAATCTACAAACAGCGAATTAATACAAAAGTACTAAAATCACCAAACAAATTAACAATGAGAGTAATGGAGATACTTACACCGCTCTGTTTCCCAGGCGCCTACCAAACTCCAGAAGTCTCTGGTCTTGCTTGATTTGTATGGACTCACATTTTAACGTTCCAGGTATCACCACAGGTATGGTCGAGAGTTAGGACGGGCAAAAACTGCCCGGTGCGCACTATCCTTCCTCTGGTCGGTCCGCGGTGACCCCGAAGTCGTTCAAAGGCTGTCCCTTCGTGGTCGCCAGAATTGTTGCAAAAACTGCTTATTTCCTTTGGAGTTCAGTCCAATATACCTCAAAGGACAGGCATAACTCAGTAGACTTCTGGAAAAACAAGATTTATTGCAAGCAATAAGGAGTCAGAAGGGGTTATCACCCAAACAATTGGCTCACCTCAATAGTGTGTAGATATTTTATACCCCTGTGTTGATAAGGGAGGGGGACTTTCAATCCACTTACACAGGTGGGAACACTTAATGGCTATTACATCCATTGTTGGTATTAATCTATTTCATTTACCTGTCTGGTAAGCAGGAGGTTCAAAACACTTAGGGGTACTCAGACACTATGACGCCTGCACATCTGTGACAGGGTCAATGCAAGTTTAAAATGCATGTTAAAGTAGGGGTCAATAGTACATATACAGGGAGTGAGATTATAAATCTAAGGTTATTTTAAAATCATACTACAACATTCTAAGTTACATTTTCCTAACAATCATTTTCTTAACAAGGGTGACGGTAGAAGCAGACTTGGCAACACTATCTTAAATGCTGCAAATAGACCCCACCACTCCTGGAGCCTCAGTGGGGCTGCTAGAGTGGGTCTGATTGCAGGTTCATGGCCTTGGTTAGGAGAACAAGAATAGAAAGGGAAATGCTACATCGGTGAACTGCCCCTGAGTTAACCACTGGACCACTAGCTTCTTCAATCTTCTGTACTAACTTGGGTGTTTTTGTATTTAATTTGCTCTGACCACCCTCTAAGAAAGGAAGGAAATAAAAAGGGAAAAGGCAAGAAAAGAGCAGGACAAATTGCTCTTGTGATACAAACTCTATTTGCCTCCTTCAAGCACTGGGCAGTGCTAGTTAGCAAGTTACATTTTAATAATGCACTCCATATGAGAATCTCAGAGTCTTTGTAAGCACAAATTAAATTAAGCAAACACACAACACCAAGTAGGGAAGCTATTAAATCCTTCAGGACAAGCACTGTGTCATCATGTGTGTTTGTACAGCACCTAGCACGATGGGACCCGATCCTAACTGGGGTCTCCAGGCACTACTTTAATATAAATATGAATTACTGTATCTCTATTCTGTATATGAAGAAACCGTCATGGTAGTGTCAGAGCTGGGAATAGAACCCACGTATCCTGACTTCCTGTCCTGTACTTCAGCCACAAAAACATCCTTCCTCCCTGGTATGTAGTAATATGTCCTTTCTATTCCTCCCTACTTGGCTCCTCATGAGTGCTGGGTCACTTTGCTATTACTGTATAATAGTCTGACTAGCATTCTGTGATAGTAGAGAGGGCATGAGCCGATAGAAACATGGTTTTTAAGGTCTCCTTTGAGAGCCCCCTACATATGCTAAACTGCACAGGGCTTTCCTGTGAAGAAGAGGAAAGGCTGTGTTGACCCTGCCCAGACTCAAAACCATCGTTCCAGGGAGTCTACCTGCAGGCATTTCATTTTAAGGCTTTGGCCATTGAGCCATACCCTTGGGCTCTGAGCAGTAATCTGAAGCACATAGGCATCCAAGATTAAGAAAAGCAACCAAAGATTTCGTGACTACAGCATGGGGGAGGGGAGACTGAAAACTTCTTTTAAAAAGAAAAAAAGACTAATTTTGAGTAGGGTGCAAGGCCTTAAGTCATATCTTCCATCCGATCAACCCCACTTCATCCATTATGGATAAAGCCAAAGGGACTGGTGTTAAACTAGTTCTACATGAGCACCTACCCAGCATTTCAGGGATCGCTAAATGCCTTCCCTGGATGCCGTGAATGGACAATGCTTCCGCACTTGCAAGCACTGAGTATGAAACAAGGAAAACTATTAGGAGGAAAGAACCCAGCATCAATTTGGGCAGATGCTGCAATGCAATCTATATGAATGATAAACAAAACACTCCCCTGCGGTAACTTTGGCCATAGTCCATTAACTCAATTCTCCAGCTACCAGAAATCCCTTTGCCACATCGCTTTCCCCTTCCCCATCTACTAACAACCCCCACTCATGGTTGGTGTAATTGAGTAGCACAGTCCCAGAGTCCTGAGGTGCACTCAGGCAGAGCCGGCTCCAGTCCCTTCGAAGTGGTGCCCGGTCCTGTTCTGAGGCTTCACCACCTAACCCGGCTATAGTGATTTCAAGAGGGGCCTCACCGGAGTTCACTCAAGTGGGCTGCTGTAGCAAACAACCCTCTGTGTTGCAGCCTGTTGAGAAATTACCTCTGCATCCCCATCAAAGCGTCCTCCCAAAAGGTTCTGTTACCGAGGACCCTGTGCTATCTTTTACATAGCGCTTTTCTTCAGCAAATCTCAGAGTGTTTTAAGAAGCGAGTGTGACGCTGTATGGAATATGTGAGACATTGTATGATATTGATACCAATCTGCTAAAATTGCAATAAATCTTGCCAGATATGCCATGTAAGTTAGTGGAAAAAGTTATAATTAACTAAATATGATGATCACATTTATATGTATCCTCTTTGTGTTGTGAGTTATAAATGTGTGTGGTATATTTGTATATCAAACCGACACCCAGACAGATTGGCATCAGCACTATCCAGCTTGCCTGGTGGCCCATCAAAAGCAATCAGCTATACAATGAACCCATTGAGAGAAGGCCTGTGAGTCAGCAGGACATGTAGGGACATGCCTGTGGACAGGGGATTCTGCTTTTCCATGCCCCTGCGTGCTGTGAGTTGGTATTTAGGACAAAGAAAGTACAAGCCACATGGGAAAGGAGGTAAAAAGGCAGTTGCATCATCTCCATTTTGTCTTTAATCCGGCTTCTTACCTCTGGAGCATCTTGTTTACAACTGGAAGCACTGAACAAAGGACTGAATGGCCCATCCAAGCTGTGGATGTGTTCCAGAGGGACTTTCAAACCAGCACACACTCGAATGCTGCTAAGAAGCTGATATATGGACTCTGAAGTCTTATGTACATATCTGACTGCTGTGATCAGTTCACAGCTCTCGTCCTTTCCTTTTCTTTTTCCTTTCAATAAACCTTTAGTTTTAGATAATAAAGGACTGGCTGGCAGCGTGATATTTTGAGTAAGATCCAAACTAATATTAACCTGGTAATGTGGCTGACTCTTTGGGTCAAAAGAACAGTTTATGTAAATAGGGTGACCAGACAGTAAGTGTAAAAAATCGGGACGGGTGGGGGATAATAGGAGCCCATATAAGAAAAAGACTCAAAAATCGAGACCGACCCAATAAAATCGGGACATCTGGTCACCCTACGTAGGGAGCAGAGTTGTAAATAGCTTCTCACTTTACTGGACCTATGAACTGACTGGGACCCAGAGCACTGGAATGCAACAAAGGGGGCTGTGTGATTCCTTTTTTCAGCTTCTTGATGGCCAGTGTGGGGAATCAGGAGCACAGTTTGTGACTGGTTGCTGAATCTCACTACAATGTTAACCTCCAGTTTGAGAGAATCTTCTCTCCTCTTTCCAGCTTGCCCTGACGTTTACATTTCCAGTGAGGGCTACCCTAGGCATCCCGGGTCACAATAAGCATCGCTATCCCCATTTTACAGATGGGGAAACTGAGGTACAGAGAATGTAATTGACTTCTTCAAGGTCACTAAGCAGGCGAGTGGCCAAAGTGGGAATAAAACCAGGGTTCCTGAATCCCAGTCCAGGGATCTATTCACTAGACCACACCACTCCCCAAACCAGGGCAAAGTCTGAACATGTTCCCCCATTTCCACAGATTATGCAGTTAAGTTTCCTGTGTTTGGGGAAATTGCAGGGATCAGCACAGCAGTTGTGTAACAGATGAGCCCCACCCAGAAAAACCCACTTTGCCAACAACCATAGCATGACCCTTGAACAGAATGCTTGCCACAGATAGGAGCCTTTTTCCTCTCCGGTTTCACTTCCACTATCCAACCAATTCTGAGTTAGTCTGGAGTTCTAGTGACTCCCAGAGTGTCACCGCAGGAATTCTGGGCACAAAGCTGATGTATATGAAGCAGTTCTGTGGCCGTTCTTCCCCAGTTTACCAATAGATGGGGACTGAGCGTTCCTTCTCTAGAGCTTCAAGCCACAGGATTTACATGTACACCCAGTCTGTCCATTCTCCTTGGTCAACTTCAAAAGTCCCCTTGACTTGAATGGCAGCTAGATCAGGACCTGGAATTTTGGGCATGTTTGTATCTGATTTTAAAATGTCATTCCCTAGATCAGTCTTCTGCTGAGAGATGGGAATTCATCTGGCAGAGCTGGTTTAAATTCCTTTACAAAAGGAAATGGGTTATTAGACTTTTTGTTTTGATTTTTCAAGTTAAACCTGCCTTCTGGATCATCTCACAATAGTGTCTGGTGAATGTACTTCTACTTTCAAGCTTGACTGACCAGTGAGTTGCACTGTAGAGAGAGGGAGTGCTGCCTGATGAGTAAGGTAGGGACCTGAGAATTGGGATTCCCCAGCTCTGTTTGCCAGCCTGGTGCTGTGTCATTGGAGATGATGATACTTCCCTATCACCCAGGAGCACTGAAAGCCTTAATTCCTTGTTTGGAAAGCACTTTGAGATCCTTTGAGAGGCACCATAGGAGTGCAAAGTATCTGCTTTAATGGGCCTGCTGAAATATGCTCATATTTCCATGCTCTTGACTCCCCCTACAGTTAACATTGTGTCATGGCAGCCCTGGCTCTGGACAGAGTACTGGAGATTGATCCTCCCCCAATCTGTAAAAGAGAGGCTCTACCAATTTCCCAAAAGACATTACTCAAATGCAATACAAAACTCTCCCATCCCCCAGGGGCTGAGCAAACGGGTGGGCTAGGGCAGGATTGAGGCCTTGGGCTGGGGTGGGGAGCCAAAAAATTTCTTAGATTCATTCCTAGACTTGAAGACCGGAAGGAATCATTATGATCATCTAATCTGAAACTCCTGCGTAACACAGGCCATAGGACTTCCCTGAGTTCATCCCCGCATCCAGTCCAACAGCTGGGGTTGAACTACAGCATATCTTCCAGAAAAACGTTGAGTCTCAGTTAAAAACCTTTCCAGCAATGGAGAACTTGCCACAAATCTTGGTAATTTCATCCAATAGTTAAATGATCTTCACTGTTGAAAATTTGCCCCTTACTTCTAGTCTGCATCTTCCAGCCTTTGGATCCTGTTATCCCTTTGTTTACTAGTTTTTCAGCCCTTTTATGATCAAATTTCTGTTTCCATGCAGGTACTTACAAACTGTGATCAAGTCATCTCTTACCCTTCTCTTTCATAAGACTGAGCTCCTGGAGTCTCGCACTATAAGGCATATTTTGAATTAATGGGGAGATGCCCTGCCCCTAGAGAGTGCTGGGATGGAGAATGGGGGTCTGAAGGGTAGAGGCAGGGAGCCGCAAGTGTTATGACCACATTTGGTTGGATTGGATCCAGGTCCCACTGCATTTGAATCCGCCACTGTGAGTGTGCTACTCCCTAGGAATGGAGGGATGGTCCCGTTTGGGCCTGACTGACCATCCCACGCAGCAAGCCAAGTATGTCAGAGATGTGAATTTCAGCAACATCAGACTAACTTCCTCCCTGGGGCCTCCCAGACTAACTTCCTCCCTGGGGCCTCCCAGACTAACTTTCTCCCTTCCAGACCAGGCTGCCCTGTTACAGGACAATTCAATGAACCCTCCAATAGATAAGGTACCGATGGATGGTGCTGAAGAACATGCACAGTAATCCCTGGGTTTGGCAAGACTGAGAAGGGTCTCAGAGCCCGGATCGACACTCTCTGCAGTGCTAAACACCACTGTGTAGATGCTGGGGCTCCGGCCCTGAAGCCTCAGGGGCGGGAGAGCGTCCGAGGCCGAACTCTAACTCAAGCCCATGTGTTTGCACAGATATTTGTAGCACTGTGGCGCAAGGCTAAGTCTGTCAATCCAGATGCACTGCCATGGGCCACCCATTGTCCCTAACAGGCCTTGTTGTGCATCGTCAATGGCTTCTTGACCCCTCTGACTCTTCAGCCAAGGCAGGGGCTTTTCCTCCCCTCCAGGCACAGGCCCGGGGAGGCGGCTGGGCGAGCTGCCAGGGCAGTTTTCTGACCAGGAGGCTGGTTGCATGCAGGGATCTTGGAGGACATGGGAGTCCTTGGGTGCTGGCAGTCACAGTATCAGTCTGTCCCCAGGAAGGCAGAGATCTGCTCCTGTGCACTTCTAGACCAGCTGCTGTCACTCACAGACTAAAAGGAACTAGTTAAATTCATGGAGGATAGGTCCATCAGTGGCTATTAGCCCGGATAGGCAGGGATAGTGTCCCTAGCCTCTGTTTGCCAGAAGCTGGGAATGGGCGATGAGGGATGGATCACGTGATGATTCCATGTTCTGTTCATTCCCTTTGGGGCACCTGGCATTGGCCCCTGTCGGCAGACAGGATACTGGGCTGGATGGACCTTTGGTCTGACCCAGTACGGCCTTTATGTGCTTAGACTAAGGGAGGGCAGAACAAATATGTGGAAGCTAAATATTGATACAAAAATATCTTAGAATCTGTTACTGGGCCAGTCTGGCTGATCTTGCATTGCCCCATCCCTAGAGCCTGCTGTCTGCAGCCCCATGATCCCCGGTCTGCCAGACCAGCCTGAGGATTCTCATCATTGCTGCTTTCCCCAGTGGTGCCTTTCATGGATGGAGAGAGGGCTGTGGTCTCAATGGGTCTAGAAGCCAGAAAATTCCCATTTACAATCCCAACTCACTGCACAGCCTTGGGTAAGTCATTCCAGCCAGCGGTTTGCAAAGTGACTGATGATTTTGGGTGGCCAATCTAAGACCCCTTATAGTCCCCATTTTTATAAGGTATGTGAGCAGCAATGACCGAAAATCAGGCCCCTGTGTTTTGTCTCAAATCAGGAAGTCAAAAACTGAGACATTAAAAAAAAAAAAAGTCCGACTTGATCTGAAACTTTTTGCCTTCATCTCTCTCTGCCTCAGTTTCCCTGCCTTTAAAACAAGGATGGGAACCCTGACCTACCTCACTGGGCTGTGGTGAGGATTAATTAGTTAGTGTTTGTAAGGCTCTTTGAAGATGTAAATTTGTGTGTTAGCGCTGAGCATTACTAACCACAGGTAACCACTCCCCTACCAATTATGCTGGGAAGCAGCTGCTATTAATCCTTAATTAATGAACCTTGTCTAGCCAAGAGAGCACTCAGGCATTCTGCCTGTTGCAGCAAAATCTTGGAGTGATCGTTTTTCAGATTATCTTTCAAGAAAAAAAAGTTAAACAACAGGAAAGAGATGCTACCTTTGTATGAAAGCATCCATGACGTGACAATGCTGGCCTGCAGAATTCCCTACCGTATTTGGATCTGGTTCGTAGAGACAGCCTGCCTCAGTGGCACTGCTGGCTCCCAGTCCAGTGGTCCCCCTTAAATTGAAAGGAGTTGTGTTCCTGTAGATGTGAGTATGCAGGGCTTTACAGATGTTGATCACTGAGTATTATTTATTATTTGGATACTTTAATGAAGACGACAACCTAGTCCAAAATTCAAACACCCTCGCCTGATTCGTGTAAGCTTAAATGGCAAGCATACAACACAAACATTAATTCCCAAGGGATGAAATCCCCATTATCACACTGCAAACAGGAAGCAACTTCTGCTAATGTTTGCCACAGATAAATGGCAAAGGCAGATTTCATGTTTGATTTGAGATACATGGGCTCTAACTGAGCAAAGGCACTTAGGTGTATTTTTTATTTTAAGCACAGGTGTGAAGTCAGTGGGATTTAAGCATGTGCTTAAGTACGGTGCTGTGTCAAAACTCAACATGCCACAAGGAGTTCTCAGAGATGAGGCAGGAGAGGGAATACTTTGTATTGGACCAACTTCTGTTGGTGAGAAACTGACCTTGCATCTTACACAGCATGCGCCAGTTGTCTTAGAAGGCATTTGCAGCCCAATAGCGCCATCTAGTGCATTCTGCAAGTGATGTTTCCTTTTTCATGTCAGTAACTTGGTCCAGGTAAAAGATTGTCTAAGCAACATCTGTCTCTCTCACCAACAAAAGTTGGCCCAATGACGCATATTACTTCACCCACCTTATCTTGCTAATATCCTGGGACTGACCGGGGTACAACAACAGTAACTTTCTTGGCATGACAAACTTTAGAACGGTTTGCAATAGGCCATGAATTGGTGCGAAGGGTTGTATGTAACAGTGTTACTGTCCCTTCCTGATCCCTTCCAGGCTGCTCCCTGCCATGAGGGTGATTTTGCCATAGTTGTACAAAGTTTTTCTTCCTTACTTTTCAGTGGCTTCTGCTTGTTGTTGTTGTTGTTGTTTTATTTGTAGAATCATAAGCTCCGAGAAGCCTCAGTCATGGGCTTGGACCCCACTGTGCTAGGTACCACACTAAACAAAGAGATGGTCCCTGGGCTGATATGTAGCCTGCAAACTCTTCAGGTGTGTGTGTGTGTACACACACTCCACAACACGCCTGATCTCAACCGGGTGAAATTCTATTCTCACTTCCACTCCTCCTGGGCGTGTTCTGTGCCATATGGGAAGGGCAGAAATAGGGCTAGAGAGGGGGTATCACTCATTTACTTGCGTGACCCCTTCTCTGAAGTTCTCTCTTGAGCCCCTGGCACATTCCCCCTGTTCACATTTTGCCTTAAAACTTCTCCTCTTTATTCTGGTTCTCTTGAAGCGATAGTAAAACTCCCTGGTGACTCCAGGGGGACCAGGCTCACTGCTCTGGGCCCCTGGTCCTGAAGGATGGTGCATGGAGCTGGGCTGAAATACCAGGGGTCTGGCAGGGAGCTCCAGAATGATTAGAGCAATGCAGGCCGCAGGGATGAATTCTTTATGACTTCCCACTCTGCAGGCACGGGAGGCTTTACTGATAAAGAGGCAGGAATAATCTGTACTCCTCTCAGAGACCCAGCCTGTTGAGTTTTAAATCTCTTCTATTAATGGTTAATGCTCTTCCTTGTCTGGCCCTCCTTATCTGGTGGGGTAGTTTGCCTGTTGCATTCCCCGCTTTGCCTGCGGCAGCTTCCTACTACCTGCAGGGCCCGCTCCCTGCAGGGCCCGCTCCTGTTACAGCTTGTGGGGAAGGAAGGGCTCTGTTCTTCTATGGCCACTTCCCACAGAGCGCGGGCAGGAAAGGGAGCTGTGTTGCTTAATGGGCCAGACTGTAATCCTGCGGGGAGTGTGTATTACAGGTTTCCCGCTGTGCCTGATCTGCAGAGGGTATGAGTCACTTACAGCTCTACTTGGTGAGCCTGCCTCTTTAGCCCACGTTGGAGCAGTTCAGGCCTTTAGCACTTTCACTTCCTGGTTGCCAAGTGAATCATATACGTTACAGTTGATTTCAGAGTTTATACAACAAGATAATAGCAGTGATGTTAAACCTGCCAGTTTGTAATAAATCTCTCTGTATCATCCAAAAGATTGGAGGTCCTTAGTCTATTGTTCAAAGCTTAGATACTGTAGCCTAGAGATGTGGAAGAAGAAAGAGGCCAAGGGATGATCTCTCAGTCTCCATTTATATCCTCAGCCCATGTGCATAGAATATTATTGTCTCACACAAGGAGTCAGGGAAACACTTGTTCTACATGCCCTGTTGAGTCACTGGGCCTCCATTGTCCATATGCTCTCTGAGGTGTCCTCGGGAGGGGCCCATTGGAAGAGTTGATTCTCCGTAACGGCCCATCAACCATGGCTGGCTGGTCTTGGGGTAAATCTGTCTTGTGGATGTTACCCAAGAACACAACATGTTTGAGGTACAAACAAACAGCAAAGATTCTTAACTTCATATACAACAATAAAACATGCTTCTGAATAAGATAACATTGCTCAACAGGTTACAACTTTTCCAGTGAGACCTTGCAAGAGATCCTTTGTATAAGATTTATCTCAATTGTGCAAAGGTGGTGATACGTTAGTGGTGATACCTTAGTGGAAACATGGTCATCTTTCTTTTTATACACATCACACTGAGATGGTCAAATGGTTGGACACTTTGTGACAGGAAACGAAATGAGGTTAGCAGGTTGCCCCCAACTGAAGACAAATTGAGGGGGATGAGGCTATTTTGGTATGGGCATATCCCTCATAGACCAGACAGCTATAACAGTAGGATGGCTCTTGCAATGATTATAGATGGGAGACCAAAGAGACAGCGCATGGACTGGGTATCCGTGGACCTCAGAGACCCCAGTCTGCATGACAGCCCCGCATACACTCATGAGTTTTGGAAGAAGGCTGTAAAAGTTGCTGACCCCAAGTAGGGAAGTCGCAAGGAAGATGAGGACAATGCTGGGAACTGTCTATTATGATTTAAATAGAAAAGGGATGGGCAGGAGGTGAAATGACTTGCCCAAGGTTACTGGCAGAGGTGAGAGTAAACCCAGGTCCCCTCATTGTCACATCAGCACCTTAGCCACAGGGCCATGATGCTGTTCATAATAATTCATAATAATAGTTTGCTGCTAGACTAATGATGTCCTGCCTGCACTGCTAATAATACTAATACCTAGTTCTTATGTACCGTAGTGCTTTTTAACAGTGGATCTGAAAGTGCTTAGTGAAAGAGCATTGCAAGAAACTTCTTGGAACAACTTCACCCTGCAAAACTGGTAGAACACCCTGCATCCAAATGTAACAGCCGTGCAAAGAGTTTTGCAAGCATTGTTCAGACTAACTGGCTGCAACTCTGGGGTCAAAATCTTTAGTTCAGGCCTGCGTGAATGGCTGCAGTTTTCGATCGCCTACTGACACTGGGAACAGGCTAATGCAAGTGCTGCACTGCTTCACAGTTAGATTTAACCCAGAAGCCTGTTCTCCTAGCCCCCCTGCTGATCACTATGGGAGAGAGTCCACATCCCATTTCATGCAATCGCTTCCTGCCTTGGAGCCGACTGAGACCAGCTGAATGATCAGTAGCAGAGACGTTCCTAACAAGAAAGCGTTTGGGCTGAGGAGGGAACAGAGGTGAGCGACTGTGTAAGAAGGGAGTTAAAAGCCATGCAGTGAGCAAACAGCAGCAAGCAGGGCAGGGATGCCTGAAGCCTGACAGACCCAGGTGAGCGATTCAGTTCTGTGGCTAGGGTGACCAGATGTCTCAATTCTATAGGGACAGTCCCGATTTTTGGGCCTTTTTCTTATATAGGCTCCTATGACCTTCCCTCCTCCCCCATCCTGATTTTTCACACTTGCTGTCTGCTCTCCCTAGCTGTGGCTGATGACAGAAATGCTGGGTGCTAGTAGACCTCTGGCTTATTTCAGAAGCTTTGAGTGTGCTCCTGCTCCCATTGAAATCCTTGGCCCAATTCCCACTGCATTCAACTGGAGCAGGGTTGGCCTGGATGTTGTTTTACCCCCAGGGGAGAGGATGAAAGAACAAACAACACATGACAGACGTGCAGTCACGTTGCTTAGCACACCATTGGAAAGAGCTCAAATACTACAACGATAAGTGCGGTATGAGCCTCAGGACAAAATACAGTAGACTCTTGATTATCCAGGATTGGGTTAAACAGAAAGTGGATTAACCAGGATGTAAAAAAAAAAAAAAGACGTGTAACTCTCAGGGCCAACTCTGGCTTTGTTGCCGCCCCAAGCACAAAAAAAAACCCCAAACCACCAGGGCAGCCAGTGAACGAACACCCCCTCCCGCAGCGCAGGGTGGCTGGTGAACCAACCCCCCGTCCCCATATTTCCTATGGATGGTGATTATCCAGGATTAATTTTTTCCCTATCATCCTGGATAATCGAGAGTCTACTGTAGAATAGCTTGGCGGGTTTCTAGAGTTCTTCGTTCAATGTGTTCTCAGTAATGGATACTGCGCCACCTGGTGGTGCTTTATGGTAGACCTTTCTCCAAGTAGATGGAAGGCAAACCATTCGGGCCCTTTGGACCTGGGGTTTTCTCCATTAAAAGTGACTTCTTAGACTCATAGTTATTGTTTTTAAACAGTAATTGAATACCATTTGTTTAAATATTTGTGGATGTTTTCTACATTTTCAACTATATTGATTTCAATTAGAACACAGAATTCAAAGTGTACAGTGCTCATTTGATATTTATTTTTATTACAACCTAATACAAGTACAATAGTGCAATCCCTTTATAATGAAAGTTAAACTTACAAATGTAGACTTATGTACAAAAATAACTTCATTCAAAAATAAAACAATGTAAAACTTTAGAACCTACAAGTCCACTCAGTCCTACTTCAGCCAATCACCCAGACAAACAAGTTTGGTTGCAATTTGCAGGAGATGAGTCTGCCCATGGCTTGATTGCAATGTCACCTGAAAGTGAAAACAGGCATTTGGATGGCACTGTTGTAGAGAGATTGCAAGATATTTAAGTGCCAGATGCACTAAAGATTCATATGACCCTTCATGTTTCCACCACCATTCCAAAGGACGTGTCCATGCTGATGATGGATTCTGCTCGATAATGATCCAAAGCAGAGCAGATCGACACATGTTCATTTTCATCACCAGAGTCAGATGCCACCAGCAGAAGGTTGATTTTCTTTTTTGGGGGGTTGGGTTCTGTAGTTTTCTCATCGGAGTGTTGCTCTCTTAAAACTTCTGAAAACATTCTCCACACCTCGTCCCTCTCAGATTTTGGAAGGCACTTCAGATTCTTAAACCTTGGGTCGAGTGCTGTATCTATCCTTAGAAATCTCACATTCGTACCTTCTTTGCCTTTTGTCAGATCTGCTGTGAAAGCGTTCTTAAAACGAACATGTGCTGGGTCATCATCTGAGATGGCTATAATATAAAATGTATGGCAGAAGGTGGGTAAAACAGAGCAGGAGACATACAATTCTCCCCCAAGGAGTTCGGTCACAAATTTAATTAACACTTTTTTTTAACGAGCATCATCAGCATGGAAGCATATCCTATGGAATGGTGGCCGAAGCAAAAAGAGGCATATGAATGTTTAGCATATGTGGCACGTAAATACTTTGCAACGCTGGCTACAAAAGTGCCATGTGAACACCTGTTCTTACTTTCAGGTGACATTGTAAATAAAAGCAATTAGTAGTATCTCCCATCAAGGTAAACAAACTTGTTTATCTTAGAGATTGACTGAACAAGAAGTAGGATTGAGTGGACTCATAGGTGCTAAAGTTTTACATTGTTTTGTTTTTGAGTCCAGTTATGTAACAAAAAAAATAATCTGCATTTGTAAATTACACTTTCATGATAAAGAGATTCCACTACAGTACTTAGAGGAGGCTAACTGAAAAATACTATTTCTTTTATTTATATTATTATTTTTGATTATAAATATTTGCACTGTAAAAATGATGAAGTGAGCATTATACACTACGTATTCTGTGTTGTAATAGAAATCAATATATTTGAAAATGTAGAAAAACATCCAAAAATATTTAATACATTTCAGTTGGTATCCTATCGTTTGGTTAACAATACGATTAATCACGATTAATTTTTTTAATCACAGTAATTTTTTTAATTGAGTAAATTGTGATTAATCAACAGCCCTATTTATAATTGTTATTAGTATAATTCATAAAAGATAGTGTTATAGTACAGATATTCTATAGAGTTATTGAGGTTGGGTCCATTGTTGTATGGCAGAACTGCAGAAGGAAAAGAAGCCAGGCTTTAAGAGATGCGCTTTGTGTCCAGCAGTTTTCCCGGCATTGGATAGGCACGTGACATGTCTCAACAGGGTGTCAGGTTTTTGACCGGAACACGTGGTTGAAAAAGGACCCCGGCAGCTTCGGTCAGCACTATTAAAAGTCCAGTTGGCACTGGGCTGGCTGGCTCCCTACCTGGCTCCACACGGCTTCTGGAAAGCAATCAGCATGTCCCTCTGACTCCTCGGTGTAGGGGCAGCCACGGGGGTTCTGCGCACTGCCCCGAGCACTGGCGCCACAGCTCGCATTGGCTGGAGCCCCCTCCCACACCCCAAACCCCTCATCCCTGGCCCCAGCCTAGTGAGGGTGGGGGAGAGCATGCAATGAAGGGAGGGGAGATGGAGTGAAGAAGGGTAGGGCCTTGGGGCAGGGGCAGGGTGTTCGGTTTTGTGCAGTTAGAAAGTTGGCAACCCTAAGTGTCTGAGTGAAGGATGCTTGCCCTTGGGTTGCTCCTTTGCTGCACTTTCCCAGCCCGAGCTCATAAAGAGAGGCGGACCAGACTTCAGGTACTGTTGTTTTAAGGAAGCTCTTGCCACTAGCACCTCCAGTGGCCTCTTTGACTAAGAAGAGCTTGAAGTCATCCGGATCGTTATTGGAGCCTGATTCTGATCCTTTAGCAAAAGTTATCAAGGCACCAGAGAGAAACACTCTTGAACTGTTGAGGAACCAAAAGCTACAGTGTCTCTGGGTGCATCAGTGCCAAAGAAGAAGAATCTGCAGAAGACGGCCACTCCGAGCAGTGCCAAATCCCGCTCATCGGATCCATCCAGTACTGATGGGCATTGATGGAACCTGGCCTCTCTAATCTCTGTTCCTACATTTGTATGAAATACATATAGTCAGTGGGGAAGAAGGAATCTGTTCACTGGTCCCGTTAATGTTAATGGGGGGGGGGGGAAGGGGGTGAATGCTATGTGACCACGGGAGAATTTGATGGCCTATCTCCTGTAAATTAATGGAGTAGCTGGTGCCCCTTCCCAGTGCCGTACACATTAGGAGCACAAAATGGTCTCTTGGCAGTAAAAGTCTTGATGAAGAAAGCGAACGGCTTCATCCCTATGGCCAACCCAGAGTGTGCTCTGACCGTGAGATGGACGGTGTTGTGCAAGTTGATCCTAGTTGATTTCACACAGCTCTCAAGAGCAGGGGAAGCAGAATCATGTGTGAGCACAGACTGGATTGTGCTGCCTGCAATCTCTGAGTGCTAGAGGTGACCTCAAGAGAGAGGCAGTGTGTGTGTATATGGCAGGGAGCTCTCCTGCTCCAGATAGGTCTGTAAAAGTGTGGACAGGGAGAAATGGGGGCAGCGGGCATTGGGTGCACAGTGCGAGGCCTTGCTGAAGATCTGTGTGCTACATTTGTATGTGAGAATAGATGCGAAGACACAGAACCCATCTCGGAAATGGAAATCACCTTCACAACCTGCCCTGATCTCCTGTGCTGTGTGTATCTCCAGCAAGCAACCCTCTTTCTGATGAATAATTCCCTCTGCATCCTGAATCGCTGGGTGAGGTTCTCTGGCCTCCACTCTGGAGGAAGTCAGATCAGAGCATCATAACAGTCCCTTCTTGTGTTGATCGATGAGACTATTCCCGAGGTTTCCGATACCATTTTGTTCAACCTTGACTAAAACCATCTCCTCTGCAACCATTTTCATCTGGTCTTGGGCTGTTTGCTTAATAATAGTCACTGATGCAAATAATACATGGCCCTTCGCCATCATTAGCTGCGTCTCACGACACCCTTGTCAAAGGAACAAGTAATGCTAGCTCTGTTGAATGGATGGGGAGTCTGAGACCCACCCAAGGGTTAAGTGCATCTGATGAAGTGGGTTTTAGCCCACGAAAACTTATGCCCAGATAAATGTGTTAGTCTCTAAAGTGCCACGAGGACTCCTCATTGTTTTTGCTGATACAGACTAACAGGGCTACCCCTCTGAAATGGAGTCCCAGGCCATTATCATCCCCTCATACCCAGCACACTCAAAGTACACTACGCGGTGTATGTTTGCTAGCATCTAGCTCTATTTCAGAGCTGGAGGGTGCAGGATAGAGGGAACCAGCCCCATATAAGAAATTCACTAGGTGTTTAACCCATTTTTACAGAGAATGGCAGGATCAATTAACACTTAAAACACTCGTTGAGTGAGTTGCTGGCCATTAGGACAGAGAAAAATAGCAGATGCTCAGACTTAGGGATGAGAGGCTACGTTTCTCACGCAGTGCAGGGGGAGCAAGTGGGTTGGGCTGAGCTTGATGGTGTGATGATGGCTCTTCTCTGTGTTTGTGTGCAACTCTCATGAGGAATACACATAAATATGCTTGAAGTCATCTGGGCTTGGTGCATATGTCCTGGTATTTGTGCAGAACATAGTTTGCCAGATTAACCCTCCTCTCTTCAGGCTCTTTGCCTCCCTTTCAGGAAATGTCCATGGCAGCAGGTGACCTCACAACTGCACAATTTCTTGCACCTTTCTCTGAAGCAGCTGATGCTGGCTACTGCCAGAGACAGGATACTGAACTTACACAGACTTGGGTCTGATGCAGTCTGGCAATTCCTATCTTCCTAAAATACTCTAGTGCGAAATGCTAGGCAAGTACCAGGCCCTTCAAAATGTTCTGGTGGGGAAGGGAGGTTGAATCTCTGACCTTTCATTTTTATTTATGTTGTATTTATAGCAGCACCTAGAAACCCTAATTAAGAGTAAGGCCACGCTGTGCTAGGCACTTTACATATGTTAGAGACCATCCCTGCCCCCAGAAGCTTACGTTCTAGAGAAACGAGATAATGGGTGGGAGGGGAGAGAATGTCACCACTAGAACTGGGCCTAGAACCCAAGTCTCCTGGCTTGGCACCATATCTGTAGGGCCGTTGGCTGGCTACAGGTCTGCTCAAAAGGCTGCTTGTACTGAAGGCTGCTGATAGTCCTAGTAATGTAAACAGATCTGCTCTAGCTTAACCAGTCGGTCAGGCTGGTGGGGACATACTTGGTATGAAACCCAGCTCCCAGGAGTCCAAGAAGTTAGAGGAAGTCCAATGCTGCTGACTTGCCCCACACCCACCTTCACACTACGGAAAGGCGTTACGAGATCCCATCCTCCAAACACTTCAGTGAAACACGGTTGTTTTTGTGAAACAGACAGAGCTTTGCTGTACATAGCATCTGGCTCAGCTCCCCCTGAAGTCAATGGAAAGTCTTTCCCGTGGTGCTCAGCTTCACTTCACTACGATATAAAAAGTCATGTCTACAAAATGTGATTCCCCCAGTGTCATTTTACAGAGGCTTGTTTGTTTTAATCAATCTGCTGATTACTTCTAAACTGGAAGTTGGAGATCTGACAAACTTTCTTGTTGGGTCAATGATACCAAATGACTAAAGATAATACCCTCCAATGAATAATGAACATGATGAATTATGGATTTCACTCCCCTATCAGTTCATTATTCATAATGGCTCTTGCAAGTATTCTTTGTATTTCTGTTAAGTTAGAGCTTCTCTAATTGTGTTTATAATGATAACAAATGATTTTGGAAGGTGTAGATAAGTCCTGTGCTTCTCCAAAATGCACCAATGTCTTAAATTAAATTGATATAATGATCCTTTTTTAATGCTGCCATGTTTGGCATGCGTTCCTGGGAATACTTAAATATCCTCATCTGTTCCCATGTGAAGTAAGGACTTGATTCACTGTGGTTTTAATACAGTGTTAAGACACAACGGGGTGATCCATTAATACAAGTCTTGACAGTATTGTGCAGTCCTGAGAATTTAACCAGCTGAGACATACCTAAAGACATATTGAAAAACTTTCCTTTGAGTAACCTTGGAGCTACTTTGATAACCAATGCCTGTTACCACATGCAGTGAGGGCACGAGACCGTACCTTTCTTAGAGCAGTGATAGTATCTTGCACATCTCTGGCACCATAAAGCTAAAGAGCAAAGGTGTAATAGTGGTGGGTAGGAGTCAATCTAAAATCTGGGCTGTTTTCGTTTGTTCTATGGGACAAGTCTCTGGGGAAAAAAATAAGGAGGAAATATCAAGGGCAAACTTGTTGTGTGCACTCTTTCTTGGCTGTTCTGCACACATTTCTTTTAAAATAACTTTTCTCTATCTTTTTACTTTTAGAGTCTTCATAGAAGTATAGAAATGTAGGATCGGAAGGGACCTCGAGAGGTCATCTAGTCCAGTCTCCTGCAGAGAGGCAGGACTAAGTATTATCTAGAGCATCCCTGACAGATGTTTGTCAAATCTCTCCTTAAAAGCCTCCAATGACAGAGATTCCACAACTTCCTAGATAATTTGTTCCAGCACTTAACTACCCTAACAGGAAATTTTTCCAAATGTCTAACTTAAATCTCCCTTGTTGCAATTTAAGCCCACTGCTTCTTGTCCTGTCCTCAGTTGATAAAAAGAACAATTTATCATCCTTCTCTCTATAAATCCTTTTACATATATGAGGACTATTATCATGTCCCCCCTGATCCTTCTCTTCTCCAGACTAAACAAATGCCAGTTTTTTCAATCTTTCCTCATAGATCATGTTTTCTAGACTTTTAATCATTTTTGTTGCTCTCCTCTGGACTTTCTCCAATTTGTCCACATCTTTCCCAAAATCTGGTTCCCAGAAGTGGACACAGTACTCCAGTTAAGGCCTTGTTAGTGCTGAGGAGAAGGGAAGAATTACTTCTTGTGCCTTATTTACAACACTCCTGCTAATACATCCCAGAATGATGTTTGCTTTTTTTTTTATTTTTTTTTTTACAGCAGTTTTACATTGTTGATTCTTGTTTAGTTTGTGATCCACTAACCCCAGATCCATTTCTGCAGTACTCCTTCCTCGGAGTGTTGCAGAAAAGTGCTTTATATACATTCAGTCAGAGATCTTTAGTCTAACATCTAGTGTTTTATAAACATTTAGTCATGAATGTTCCACCTCTGTGAGAGGAAAGCCTAGTAAGTTATCTTACAGATGAGGAAATGGAGGCACAGAGAGTTTGTGTCTAGCCCAAGGTCATACAGTGACTCAGTCACAAACTCTGGATTAGAAATTGAGTTCCTGACTCACATTGTCAATGCTCAGTCCACTAGATCATCCTGCCTTTGACAGCAGACTTATCAGAGGGGAAGAGTAAGGGATGGGGCAGAACTATGCAGGAGGAGAGGCATGGAAGCAAGAGGAATGTCAAAATCAATTTGTAATAGATTGTGTGTTTGTCTCTCCTGCACTCTTGCCAAAAGCTGGAGTGAGAGAATAGAGATACTAGGATCCTCACTGCAGCACTCAGAAGAGGTGCATTTATAAATCCCAGCACTACGATCAGTTAACAGTTAGAGTGCCTGGAAGCAAGCTAGCCTCTAAATCCATCCAGGCCTTGCCCATGGAAATTAAAACAGCCTTCAATAAAGTTCTCAGGGTACCTTGCGTGTTAATAACACAGGTCAAGACCCTGCTCTTGGCTATGCCAATGACAATCTAGAGTAGCTCCACTGAAGGTAGGAATCAAGGGGCCCAGCTCCCATGTTAGAACAAGCGTCTCAACCTCAGGGACTTAGCTCATCAGTTCTCCAATGCTGCAGTGATGGGAGCTATGTAGTAACCATGAAGTGGATGGGATCTTTGTTGCAATCCAGAGGGTTCTGTCCTGCTGTACTGGTGTCCTGTTTTCCGGGAACACGGGCATTAATGTCCCCGAAATATCTCACTCTAGAGGGGTCTCCATGGCTGTCAAACTCCGATCCGGTCCCATTCTGGGGGAGGCACAAACAGACATTCAGGGTCGTCTCCCCGGCTTCCTCTTAACGCCCTGGCCTGTTTAAACTGCTTTGATGGGACGACAGCTTTGGCTGATGGTTAGATTTATTTATTGATTGTAATTTAGTTTGCGTGTCCCGTAATATGGTTCAGGAGAAAGCAATTATTTTGTACACTTACAGAGTAATCAGTTTAACACAGCAGCAATACATCAAGCCATCCTGTTGACTGCAGTAGCTATGGCAACTGTAGAGCCAAAATAAGATGGATGACTCTGTCGTGTTAATTACATCATAGGAGGCCCTTCTACATCAATAGCTCCAATCATCACACATAGACTCCAGCACGGAGACCATTCTTACACACTGACGTAGCCTGGAGGGGGAAAAGACAGCAAGATGGAAATCTAGGAGTCATAATAACCCCATTGATTCATGCACTGGCATACTACTTCTGTTAGGGAATAGATGCTTTGTGGGTTAATGGGCATTATGTACATGGAATCGTACTTGGAGGACATGATTATGAATCAGGACTCCTGGGTTCTATTCCTACCTCTTGCACCTGGTCACTGTGTTGCCTGGGATACGTCCCATGAATTTTTTGCCTCTGTTTGCCCATTTGTAGAACAAGGATAAAATTTACACCTTGGCTCATTCAGTCAATGGTTGTAAAGCACTTTGAAGTTCGTGGATGAAAGAGTCTGCTGTCATTTGCTACTCATATTGCAGCAACACCTCTGAGTCCCCGCCAAGATCAGCGCCCCGTTGCGCTGGGCACTGGAAAGACACAGCCGCTGCTCCAGAGGACTCTCAATCTTATCCGACAAGACAAGGCAAAGGGTGAAGATTAGAGAGGCACTGAGAGGAGAAGGGATTTGCACATGGTCACACAGCAGGTCTGTGGTAGTTTCGGGCATAGTATGCAGGTCTCCCCTCCCCCAGTCCAGTTGCTTTAGCTAAGCCCAAGTAGTTTCTCATATAAAGCTCTCTCTAAGCACAAATCTGAGGTTTTAAAGTGGAATCACATTGTCGTCATTATGCTGTAAATAGAGGTCAGATTACTGTAGGCCATTAACTCTGTGTACATCTTTCATCTGTTTCAGTGTATTTGTATATATCATTTCCTTGCATAATCTGTGAAGCATGTTAGCCAGTGAGGTTAGCAAACACAGACCCGCTTCTCTCCCCAAATGTCCATAATTATGGATCCACTGTTTTGCAGAGTGCCATCAAACAACTGTGTATTGCACATCCAAAGAGCTCACTTGGATTTCCTGAGCAAAATGCAGATATGTTGTTGGAGAAGCAGAAAAGAGTCCAAGGAATTTGAAGATTGAGCTGCCTGGAAGCTGGTAAGAGAACGACCTTTGGAACTTGATTAGACCAGCAGGCTTGAGGGTCGTTTTTATTTTTTAAAACTAATTAATCAAAAACACAGGTGCAAGCTAGAACAATTGTCACAACGAAGTCTCACCTCTTACACTTAGGAACTCTGTAGCTCCAGTGGATTCTGGCATAGCTCCTACGCAGCCAATGTGAAATGATTAACCCTTTCGTTACTGGACTGAAAGAGAGAGCAGTCACAGAAATGATACAGGGACTATGACAAAGCATGGGCTAGTGATTAAGTTACCTGCCATTTAATGCTCAGGACTTGGAGTTAGATACTGATTCTCTTCCTGCCTCTGTCACAGACTTGATATATGGATCCAAGCAAGTCCTTCTAAGCCCTGGTCTACACTGTGCGGGGGAGGGGATTGATCTAAAATATGCAACTTCAGCTACAAGAATAGCATAGCTGAATTCCATGTACTTAGATCGATTTACCGCAGCATCTTCACGGGGGTGAGTCAACTGCTGCTGCTCCCCCATCCACTCCACCTGTGCCTCTCGTGGCAGTGGAGTACAGGAGTCGATGGGAGAATCGTTGGGGATCGATTTAGCATGTCTAGACTAGACGCAATAAATCGACCCTGATAGATCAATCTCACAGCATCGATCCCCGCTGAAGTGTAGACCTGCGCTAAATCACCTTTTCCGTATCTATACAATGGGGATAATAATTACCCATCTCAGAAGAGGGGGAGGCTGTTATTCAGTAAAGCGTCCGTATACAGAGGACCAGCACAATATCTAGGCACCACTTAATTCCCACCTAATTCATCCCTGAGGGCGTAAATCAGGGATCTCCAAACCTTTTGAGATGAGGACCATTTAGATTTTTGAATGGGCTTCGCGGGCCGCTGCTGTGGCCCACCCTCCGTTTGCTCCTCTGGCCACTGATACGACCTCTGCCGTGCCCCCCCGACACTTTGCTCCTCTGGCCGTGCCTCAAGGGCACTCCCCCCTTTGCTCCTCCAGCCACACTGCGGGGGCACTCACCCCTCCACACATGGGGCCACCTGCTGCAGCTCACGGAGGGGTGTGTGGGCAGTGGTGGCTTCTACATGTGCCTGCTCAGCTGGGGCTGGAGGGCCGGACAAATCGACGCCGTGGGCTGGATCCGGCCCCTGGGCTATAGTTTGGAGACCCCTGGCTTAGATGGTGTCTCGCCTCATGCTGGCCCCTCTGTACAGGGCGAATTTCACCCTGATGTTCGCCAAGAGCTTTGGGATCCTCTGATGGGAAGTGTTCTAGAAGAGAGATAGAATCTATCGATCTGGCTACGGCCTCCCTTACCCATCATCCTTGTTCCCCTGAACGACTGTTGAAAGCACAAATCAGAAACTGCTGAGAAGAAACAAGATCAGCGGTAATGGCAGGATGATCTCTCTTGCTTCGCAGTGCAAGCAGCTGCTAAGGCTGATTAGATGCCGAAGTGAAGCTGAGGAGTTTAATCAGTCTGGAAAGCTGTTTTTGCAAGGGCTGTGTACTACAGCAGCGTTCGCTACCTTTTTCTTTCTGAACCGCCCCTCCCACCGCTATAAAAGCTCCACGGCCCGTGTGTGCCACAACAACTGTTTCCTGAATACAAAAGCTCGGGCCAGCATTAAAGGGTAAGCAGGGCAATTTCCTGGGGTTCCACACCACAGGGCACCGTGAAGCTAAATTGCTCAAACTTCGGATTCAGTCCCAGATTACAGGGAGATCTGGGGCCCCAGTTTGCAGTCCTGCACGGTGAGGCTTTGGCTTTCTGTCCCTGGGCCCTAGTGAGTCTAATGCTGTCCATGCTTGGTGGACCCTGTTGAAACCTGCCCATGGCCCCACAGGAGGCCCCAGACTCCTGGTTGAGAAACACTATACTGCAGAACCCCAGGAAACAAAGCAGGATGTTAAGCAGAAGCCAGTCTCTGCTCCTTCCCTAGTGGGTGAGCATTTCAATGCTCCTGCTGCCTCTTTCATCAGCTTCCTGGGAGCAGGGCTGGGATTAGGACCAGAGCATGAAGTGGGGGTGAGGTTAAAAGGTCATTAGCTGAGCAAGAGCAAGTCTGAATGGGAGCAAACAACTGTTCCTGGGCACAGCTGCAAGACGGACAAATTCTAGTTGATTGGTCTAGTGACAACACAAGGGACATAGATTTATACTTCCTGCTCCTGAGCCACCGGGGCTGGGAGAGCCATAGAGGCAGTGTAGGAAGGAGCATCTTGCATTGCTTAGTGGATTCCCCACCCTTCCCCCAGGTCTGCATTTCGGTAGAGCTGAGTGAAAAGCTGAACTGAGACTAAAAGTTGAAATTTCACCCTTTTTTGTGTGTGTGTGTGCGCGCAGAATGAAGAGTTCTGCAAAATTTAAATTTGGAAATATTAGAACATTTCACTGAGAGATTTTCAACTGAAATTAATCTTTCTGACATTCCTGAATCAGTGGTTCATTTTGGTGTGTTGAACCAAATCTAAATGTTTCATTTTGAGTCCATTTGACATTAAACTGCATCTGCCTAAGATGCTACCATGTCTCCTAGGAGTTGTCATTTGGATATTTCATGCCCTTATTCTTCACTATGGGCTGGGCTCCTTGGCCAGACTACATCTCCCATTATGCACTGCAGTCATGTGACTCCCATGATGCACCATGCAGCTCATTCAGAGGGGAGACAATGAGGCATCACTTTCAGAGCTATGATACCTCATGGGAGAAGAGCCTTGTCCACCTCATGCAAAGTGACCTCTCTCAGTGCTTTTCTGCTTTAAAAATGAGGGAGGAGACATGGCCCCTTTCTTCACAGCTCTGCCCTCCTATGTGTAACAAAGTCAGAACCACTGACTTTAGTGACCAACATACGTTTTTACTGCTTTCACTCCTGTTAGCTTGGCAGCGCCAACCCAGCTGAAGGAGAGGGAGCTGGGGGCTATTTCTCCTCGTGCATCATCAATAGAAACATTTACTAAGTCCGAATTAGTGATGCCTCAGGACACTTTGGAGCTCCACCCAGATCAGTAAAGAGTTTTGTCACCACCTGCCAGTAACCCTGGCTGTTCCTGTGCTGTGCAATGTTGGCTCAGAGCCCTGGCACCAGCAGCCTGATCACAGCACAGTGGGCTCATCCTGGCTTCTGCCAGCGTGGTTTACTCCTAGCAGGTTGACATCACTGACCTGTCTGGTCCTGAGTCTCCCCAAAACCAGCTTACTCTGTAGCGTCCAGTCTCGCTCACTGGGTCCTTGTGGAAGTTAAGTTTGCAGCCTCCAAAGAGTGAGTTCACACCACCCTGTTGTTTCAGCTGAGAGCTTCACCCTTCAGGTTAATGTATAGCACTGGGATGGTTTTGTCATAAAACAAGAATAAGCTATTAATAAAGAACAGCTATTTAAGTGATAATAAGTAAGAACAGAAGACACCGATAGAGTTATAAGTAAATCAAAACACAATGTGCTTTCTATAGACTAAAACTTAATTTCAATGAGTTATCTTTGTCTAGGTAGGTTTCCCACCTGCAGTCAGCTTCCCACCTACAGTACCATCAGTACTCTTGGCTTTCAGGCCAAGCGGATCCCCTGTTCATGAGCTCAAAGGGCATTGCTGTCTCTTTGTCCCTGTATTTGATGGATATCAAAATGGCTTTCTGTTTCTGCTTATACTTCCCGAAGTCTATTGTTTCTGTGACAAGAGCCAGAAAGACTTCCTGGAGGGTGCAGGCTCCATATCTCATCATGATCATGAAGCGCTCTTCCGCCCCATTCATTTAACTTGAAGGCTTTGTTTACCTTCTATGTAGGTGTACTTTTAGTTGTCCTCTGAGTTGTTACCTGGCTCAATTTACACTGGAGACACAGGAAAACAGGAGGAACATTCCTTTGTCTAGGACAGGCTGGGTTTATACCCTGCTTACAAAACACCTTTTGAAAGCGTATTTCCAGTACACATCTATAATTCTTTATACACTGCCCATACATACATCACAGAATAACATTAATGACCAACGTGTTACTGGTTTGCATATGCTACCTGACATGACATCTTTTAGATACAGGTTATGACTGAAAAGGCTGAAGGAACTGCATTTGTTTAATTTGAAAAAGAGGAGATTAAGGGCGGACATGATGGTAGTCTTCAAATACTTGAAAGGCTGCCATAAAAGAGGGAGAAAAGTTATTCTCTCTCACCCCAGAGGGCAGGACAAGAGGCAATGGTTCAAACTACAGCATAGCAGATTTAGATTAAATCTCAGGAAAAACTCCCTCGCTGTAAGAACAGCAGGACGATGGAGCAGATGCCTGGGGAGGTCATGGAAGCTCCTTCACTGGAGGTTTTCAAAACGAGGCTGGCGAGCATCTGTCTTGAATGGTTTAGACACAACAAACCCTGCATCTTGGCAGGGGTTAGACTAGATGGCGCTTGGGATCCTTTCTAATCCTATGGTTCTATGACAACACTACGTTAGGGCAATGAGTGTGTCAGTCCTGATGTGTGTTATGGTCTGGTGTGCCCCTGCCACTTTGCACTGAGACTCCTTGAGTCACAGAGCTGTGCAACCCTATTGGGCAGTGGGGGTTGCACGGACTGGTGTCACGGAGGGCAATATTTGAAGGCTGCAGGAGCAGCACAGGTGGCGCTGATTGTTCTTCAGGACCTTTATGGGGAGGAGGAACGAATGGAGCTTGGCTCTCGGATCCCAGGGGCCATTCGTGGGGCTGGGAGGTAGGGAAAAAACAACGTGTGGATGGAGCACATTTGGCCTGGAGAGTGTCGACAGGCGCGAGGCATGGTGTCCTCCCTCCACCCCAACCCCAACATGACATTCTCACTGAGCCGCTTTCCAGGGGGGTGACCACATTTTAAAGATGAAAGACTTCTAGAGCCAGGGGTGCAGCCCCCAGAGGCTCTGGGCTTGGAGGACGAAATGAAAAGAATAGTTGATGGGGTAAGTGGCCTGTGTGGAAAAAGAGCAATGGGCCGGATTTTCCTTAGCACTGAGCACTCCCGCCCTGACTCTGCTCCCATTGCTGCCCATGGGAAGGTGCCTATTGACTCCAATGGGAGCTAGGTGAGGCGAATACCAAGCACTGCAGAAATTCCCACCTAATGTGCCTGGTCGCATTACATTTCCCATGATGCACTGCAGTTATGTAGCTCCCATGATGCCCCACACGACTTGTTTAGCAGGGAGACCACGAGACATCACTTACAGAGCCATGGCGTCTCAGGGGAGGAAAGCCTTTTCTACCTGGTGCAAAGTAACCTCTCTTAGTGCTTTCCTACCAGGTAGGGTGACCAGATGTCCCGATTTTATAGGGACAGTCCCCATTTTTGGGTATTTTTCTTATATAGGCTCCTATTACCCCCCACCCCAATCCCAATTTTTCACATTTGCTGTCTGGTCACCCTACTGCCGGGTCGAATTCTGGCCACCACCCTGGGTATTCACCAATAATGAATGCCCAAAAGCTGCCATCAGGGCCAGCAGACCCTGCCCCCACCACTCAGGCCCTCTTGTCTCACTTGTTAGCTGATATTAACAATGCTGCAGCACAAAATTACAGGCAGGCCAGGTTCAGTATTTCAAGCTCACAAACAGTTTTATGGCGAGTTGAGGTGCTGTTTTGTTTTCATTATAATGGGCTATTGCGTCTGGTTTGAAGAGTTACTGTCTTGCCTTGCAACAGAACCTGCCGTTGTTGCTCCCCCGCACCACTTTATAATGCAGCTTACGTGAGCGTGTGGAAATGTAATTTCTTTATGTTGGCTCTGCGGCCGTTCATCACCATGATAGTGAAGTGCAGCTCCAGGAGGACAGGTGCTCTCCCGCTTGCTGAATGGAGATGAAATTAAAGGCAATAAACCCATCCCCACATTCAGCTGCAAAGAGTGACGCTCCAGTTTATCTTACTACCTAAATATCAGTGACATTGAATTGTTAAAGATCATAAGCAAGGCTGCTGCTATACGTCCTGGGGAGATGCTAGCCTCTCCATAATTATGTCAAGAATCAGAGAGGTAGCTGTGTTAGTCTGGATTTGCAGAAGCGACAAAGAGTCCTGTGGCACCTTAAAGACTAACAAAAGTATTAGAGCATAAGCTTTCGTGGTCTAGCTCCCACTTTGTCGGATGCATGCTTACGCTTCAGTACTTTTGTTAGTCTTTAAGGTGCCACGGGACTCTTTGTTGCTTCCATAATTATGGTTTAACAGCTTTCTGCTTGTTTTTTATCCCTGCTGAATTTCCCCAGTAGCCCCATCCTCTTTTTGGTCCATCTGTAACTTGGGCCCCAATTCTGCAGCTGGTTCTGCACAAGGAGAACCCTGGTGCCCACATGAAGTTATTTATGGGAGTGGGGCCTGTGGCCCTGAGCCAACAAACCACTTTACTACATGCTCAATTCCTGGTGACTTCAGTAAGACTACTCATGTGCTAAGCACGTGCTTAATACTTGGCTGGATCAGGGCTTTAGATTATGAACTGTCCCGGGCAGCGACCTTGCCTCCCTCTCAAAACATCATGTGCCCACCCCTGTAGCCCTAAAGGAATAATCAGTAAATTCTTCCAACCAAATCGGACGTGTGCAAAGTTTCTCGCCCTCTTTTGCTAAAGCAGAGTGTTTTCATTGCTATGTTTGAGATGGACAAAGCAGATTTTAGGGATGGGAATGAGCAGCGTTTTCCAAAAGGGAGAAACCTCTCCTCTCTTCTAACACTAGTAGGGAGCAGCTTCTCCAAAACCAGCTGTACATAGAAGCTGCTCTTACAGCTCTGTGTGTCCTCCAGCAGCGCCAGCACCTTCAGAAGGTTTGACACTTCAATTTGGTGTCATTGTCTGTGGGCTCCTGGGCCTGTCGATAAGGTGGGATCTCCTTTGTGGGATTTATATGATCCCCAGGCTGATAGCCAGTGTGAGTACCCTGCACTGCTCATGGAGCCTCCATGCTCCTGCTTGTACTACAATCTGTGGTGGGAGCAGGGGGAGACAGTCTAGCCTAGTGGGATGAGCTGAATGAAGTCTGGGGGCAAGGAACTCCTGAGTTCTGATCCTAGCTGTGCCATGGCCCTTCTTTGAGTCTCAGAGAGCTTTAGTGACTAGCCAAAGGCTGTTCCTGCAGCACTGGAGTCAAAGGGAGTAGGGTCGGTCCCACAGCAAGTCAGCTGGGATTAGAACCTAGGTCTTCTGATTCCTAGTGCCTTGGCCTGTATTGCTACATGCTCTCTGGTTCCTCCTAGCTGCTTCTCTCTTCTCTGCCCCATTTCCACTCCCTGCGCCCCCCACACCCATGCCTCCTCTTAGGCCTGCATCCAGCGTTCCCTTTAAAATTGTCTGTGCATCTCCTTCATAGTCAGGTCTGCTACCCAGCCATTTTCCTATTTGTTCCACAGGTTTTGAAGTGCAGTAGCAAAGATCGCAGTGGTTGGTCCTAGAGCAATATCTGTCTTTGTGCTGGGAGAACCACTTGGGTTAATTTAAACAACTAGCAGAGACAAGAATGGAGCCAGCACAGAATTCAACAGCATGCTATGTACTTTCTGGAGAGATTCTATTCATTCCTTCTTGCCGCCTGAGGAGGGAGGTTGCCTTATGAGCATTACTCATCCTCTGTGAACATTTCAATACATGAAACAGAAACAAGAAATCATTGGGAAAATGATTCCGAACCCATGGTTTTGTCTGTATTCCTCGGGCTGCCCAGGTGTGCTGTTAATTCAGTGTCAGGTTTTTAATTTTTTGGCCCAGCTCCACAGCTGCCTGTGTCAAGAGACAGACTTTCTCACTCAGGAGAGGATGGGGTGGGCCATTTTCTAATAGTTTTTGTAAGGAAAATGAAATACAACCTGCTCAGGACAATATTTACCCTGGACATATGTTCTCACCTTGGGTTTTTTTGGGGGGAGGGGGGAGGATTAGAAAAAAACATTTTCTAATTTGTTTTTCTGTTAAATGTCAAGTCAGCTCAGCATCTTTGTTTTAAATGATCAAGGCCACCCCAGGCGCAAGCATTTAAACTTGCCTTGATTGAAAGCACGATCAGCAAGAATTCAAGATTTAAGACAAGACGTCACTTTTAAAGACAGTAGTTTTATTTCCTCTCTTTCTCACCCCCCCCCCATAGAGTCATTCTGCCTTGCAGTAAAGAGAATGTTCCAGAGAGATGCCCATCTTCAAAAACTCTGTAGGGCTTGTCCTGGGATATGGCTTTTGGGAATCTGGGCTTAAAGGGGCTTGTGACAAAGCTCCAAGTCTGTACTTGCGGGTCCTGCGCTTCCTGGCAGATTTAGGGGCCTCAGAAACTCATCTAGGCCCCACAGTGACCTCCCTTTCTCAGTATAATTGGCAAGAGTCACCACCTAGTGAGTTACCTTCATCACAGGCCAGTATGGAAGGTGTAAAAAGCGGGGAGCCCGGGCCCACCCTCTGCTCTGGGCTCCAGCCCAGGGACCCTAATAGTATCAGCTAAGATGGCTGACCTTTTATCCACAAAACACAATACAATTCCCTGGGCTACTTCCCCACAACAGTCCCTGCTTCTTCAAACTCCACTTCACCCTTACTTCAGGGCCTCCTTCCTTCTGGATGATATGTTGTCCACCACTCAGTCTCACCAACAGCATAACTTCCTTCCACAGCTCCTGACACCCACGGCCACCTGACTAACTGGGAGGTTTTTATCTGGATTCAGCCAGTCCCTGATTGGCTTCAGGTGTCCCAATTAGGCTAGCTGTTTCTACTCCTTTCTAGAAGGTTCTTAATTGGCCCCAGGTGTCTTGATTGGCCTGGAGTAGCCTTTGTTTGGCTATCCAGGGAACAAGGACCTGCACATCCTGAGACTAATATACCGGCCTTCCAGCACTCTCCTATATCCTTCTGGTCTGACTCCATCACATATCCCTCCCCCCTGCTCAACACCAAGGGGTTGGGCAACTTGGGTCAACATACAGTGCACTCTTGATAAGCCATCCGCGTTGCCGTGGCGACTTCCGGCTCTGTGTTGTATGCGGAACTGAAAGGGTTGGAGGGATAAGAACCATCTAGACACTCTCGCATTTTTCTCCTTGTTCTGCTGCATCCACTGAAGAGGGGCACGGTCAGTCACGAGGGTAAACTGTCTACCAAGCAGGTAGTATCGCAGTGTTTCCATGGCCCACTCAACGGCAAGGCATTCCCTCTCGACCACAGCATACTTCTGATCCCTTGGGAGAAGTTTTCTACTGAGACAGAGGATTGGATGTTCTTCTTCCCCGACCATCTGGGATAGGACAGCCCCTAGTCCAACTTCAGATGCGTCTGTCTGCAAGATGAACTCCTTAGTGAAGTCTGGAGCTATAAGTACAGGGTCACTGCAAAGGGCTGTCCTTAGATCTGTAAATGCCCTCTCTGCTGTGTCTGTCCATCGCACCATCTCAGGTCCCTGAGCTTTTATGAGATCAGTCAGGGCGCTTGCCCTGGTGGCAAAATGGGGAATAAAGCGTCGATAGTACCCCACTACTCCCAAAAATGCCCGGACTTGTTTCTTGCGAACCGGTCGGGGCCAGTTTTGGATGGCTTCTAGTTTGAGTTGGGGTTTCACTACACCTCGTCCCACAATGTAGCCCAGATACTTTGCCTTCGTTAATCCTATGGCACACTTTGCGGGGTTTGCGGTAAGGCCAGCATGCCTTAGGGTATCTAGAACAGCTTCAACCTTTTCCAGGTGGGTTTCCCAGTCTGCGGTATGGATAACCACATCATCCAGGTAGGCAGCTGCATAACTGGCATGGGGGCGCAATAGCTTATCCATAAGGTGCTGAAAGGTAGCTGGGGCCCCATGTAGACCGAATGGAAGGACTGTATATTGAAACAGTCCCTCTGGGGTGGAGAAAGCGGTCTTCTCCTTTGCGTCTTCAGCAAGGGGGATCTGCCACTACCCTTTAGTTAAGTCTAGAGTGGTCAGGAACCGGGCATTTCCCAGTCGGTCCACTAACTCGTCTATCCGGGGTATAGGATATGCATCGAACTGGGACACCTCATTCAGCCGACGGAAGTCTTTGCAAAACCTTGTGGAGCCATCTGGTTTGGGTACTAGCTCGATCGGGCTAGACCACTGACTGTGAGACTCTTCAATTACCCCCAAGTCCAACATTTTCTTTACTTCCGCTCTGATTTCTTCTCTTTTGGCTGCTGGCATCCGGTAAGGCCTCATCGTGACCTTGGCCCCTGGGTTTGTAATGATGTGGTGATACGTCTCAGTTGTTCGTCCTGGCCGAGATGAGAATACATCTTGGTTCCGGTTGATCATCTCGACCACCTCCTCTCTTTGGGCTGGTGTTAAATCAGGAGACACCTTCACCTGCTTGGGGTTTTTGTTCTCCTGTAATGGGTCCTTTTGAGCAACTACACACGCTTCTTGGGTACGCCAGGGTTTTAGAAGGTTGATGTGGTATACTTGTTCTTGTTTTCTACGTCCGGGTTGTCGTACCTTATAATTTACCTCTCCTATAGATTCTATTATTTCATAGGGCCCCTGCCACTGGGCCAAGAGTTTACTCTCTGCTGTGGGTAGTAACACCATTACTCGGTCTCCAGGTTGGAACTGCCGAACCTTTGCTTGGCGGTTATAGTGTGTTTGTTGGGCTTTCTGGGCCTTCTCCAGGTGCTCTCGCACTATAGGGGTGACTCGGGTTATACGAACTCTCATTTGTAATACATGATCAACTATATTTTTCCCTGTATTAGGCTCCTCTTCCCAAATTTCCCTACCTATATCTAGTATGTCCCGGGGGTGGCAACCATATAATAGCTCGAAGGGACAGAATCCAGTGGAGGCTTGAGGAACTTCCTGGATGGCAAACATAAGGTAGGGCAACAGGGTATCCCAGTCTTTTCCATCCCTACTTACCACCTTTTTGATCATGGCCTTGAGGGTCTGGTTGAATCTCTCTACCAGGCCGTCGGTCTGCGGGTGGTAAACTGAGGTTCGCAGAGTCTGGACGTGGAGCAGAGAGCAGAGGTCCTTCATCAGCTTAGACGTGAAAGGCGTTCCTTGGTCCGTTAGAATCTCTTTCGGTAGCCCAACTCGGGCAAAAATTTCCACCAACGCCTTTGCTATGGACTTGGAGGCCGTATTTCATAGGGGAATGGCCTCTGGATACCTGGTTGCATAGTCCAAGATGACAAGCACATATTGGTGACCTCGAGTTGTCTTCTCTAGAGGCCCCACCAGGTCCATGGCCACCCGCTCAAAAGGGATCTCAATGATTGGTAGAGGTATCAACGGAGCCCTTAGATGTGGTTGAGGGCTGTGCAGCTGACACTCGGGGCAGGAGACGTAGTACCTCCGGACATCCTCATGTACTCCTGGCCAGAAGAATGTGTGCAAGATTCGTGCTTGGGTCTTTTCTACCCCCAAGTGTCCCCCAAAGAGGTGACTGTGGGCGAGACTTAGTATTGCCCTCTGATGTTTTTGGGGTACCAGGAGCTGGTTTACTACCTCTTCCTGTATTTGAACCACCCTGTACAGGAGGTTCTTCTTGATCATGAAATAGGGTGCAGGCCCTCGGGCCTTACCCTCCACGGGCTCCCCATCTATCTCAGCCACCTCTCTTCTGACATTATCATATCTGGGATCTTCTGCCTGGTCTCATCCGACTTGATAATGTACCTAGCGCTAATGCTAATGGGCAGGTACCGACTTGCTGATTGCGAATGTAGGGAGATTCCCTAGCAGCAAGGTTCTGAGAAGGAGGAGGCCAAAAACAAACAAACATTAAATACATGTCCCCTTTAAGAAGGCCTCCAAACCAAACCCTGGGGGCAGAGTTCTTATTTTTCTCATTCTTTTAGCAGGCTGGCGGGCTGTCTCCCTTTCCCTTTGGCATCAGGTCAGGGAGCGAGCTGCTTAACCTAGTTCACAAGGCCCTTAACTCAGAGCAACCAAATGTGTAGTCGGGAAAACAAAGTATCTGGAGCCTGTAGCAGCCAGCATGGCTTCTAGTCCTCTCCCCTCCACTCAGCTTCCTTTCCCCTGGGTTATATAAACCCAGACTGTTCCTTAAAGAGGTATTACACCCCACTGAATACAATCAAAAGAAAATGAATGAAAACAGTTGCCACCTTTCGCTGGTATCCACGTTACAAACCATTCCCCACTGCTGACACCATCCTAAGCAATCACCGCTTCTGCTTTTGATGAGGCCAGCTGAAGGCAAAGGCTGGAACAGGATAGAGCTTCCTCACCATGGCTGAGAGGTGATGTACATTGGTCACATGGACGGGGGAAGTTTGTGTTGTTGCAGGCCAAGCTACATCTGTTCTGTGGCTTGATGGAAAATGTTCGTCACCAGCAATTTGCATAACAGTAAGTGGAAGAAGGTGAAATGTTTCCCTGATATAGACCATAAACACGGTGCGCCAGCAGCTCCCACTGGAGTCGGTGAGAACAGTGAGTGTTCATCATCTCTGACAATCAAGCCCAGGGAGCTCTTTGTGCTGCATGAGGAAATAAGCAGAGGGGAAACACAGGTGTTTTAACCACCGGATTTCTTGGAGACTGACCCCTGCCAGGTGACAGGGTACTAAGGTGACCAGATAGAAAGTGTGAAAAATTGGGACAGGGGGTGAAGGGTAATAAGCACCTATATAAGAAAAAAACCCCAAATATCGAGACTGTCCCTGTAAAATCAGGACATCTGATCACCATACAGAGTACAAACTTCTGTAGCACTGACCCTGGTCAAGTAGCTGGGGCCTGGCAATAAAGATCAGCCACGTCACACCTTTAGCACACTCAACATCTTCTCTGAGAGGAACTGGCAGCAGCTGGGTAACTCCCTGTCTACAGCCATGATGTAGACACGTACCAGCTCCTCTTCGGTCGTGTTCCCATCCCATCTGGCAAGATGAGCTGGGATGGCAGGAGTCAGTATGTGGCTGTGAGGGAAATCCAGAGACTTTAGGAAGTGCTGGTGAGGAAGTAGTAATACTCTTCTCTAGGATCTGCATTGACCCCAGCACTAGGAGCAGATAAGAGCAAACCTGAGGTCCTGACCCTGCATGCTCATTGAATATCTTGTGATGCTTCTCACAAAGAGAAAAGACATTAGCCCTAGTATCCTGGCTAACATCCATCACAGACGCTAATACGCTTCCCCTCTTGCAAACCTCTGTGACCAGGGCAGAATGATTGTATTCTGCACCTGAAGTATCTGCATTTCGGTGGTGCATGAATGATTCTCAGAGATGCAGTTTGCCCATCATATGGGAGATACTTCCAGATGAAAATTTCTCTATAACTATATGGAATTATGAAGCATAATTCTTTTTTTAAAGCATTGTTGCTTCAGCCTTTTCATTTTGTTTTGAAAGGCCCCATCCCAGCTAGGGACTCTGTTCCATCAGGAAACATGAAAAATCTTGTGTAAAATTCTAGTTTCCACCCAGCAGCTCTCATTCTCTAGCTGTGCAGTTGCTCATCCAATTAGACAACAAAAGAAGCTGCTTCCAGGCAGGTGCCACAGAGTGTGTAGCTAACTAATACAATGCAAATGCTATTGGCTCTCAGGGCTCTATTTCTTTCTCAAGCCCTTCCCCTCCAACCCCCAATTCTTTTAGCAGACGCTATAAATACAGAAAGGCATTTGAAAGGTCTGCGTCTCTCCTGCTAGGGGGTTCGGAAGCTGTTTTCCCACTCATCTGGTAGCTTCCCTCTGTGCTCCACTCCCTAGTGCTGTGTGAGACAGATGGAAAGAAATGTGGTCATCTTTAGCTGTTCAAATAAAAAGGCTAATCTGCCAGGAATAATAGACATAAGCTCCTTATCTGAACTGTGCTATTGAGGTTTTCTTCAGTGAGCTGAGTAGTGACATGGAAAAGATTAAATTCCACTCCCAGGCTCTTACCCAGAACACAGATGATCCTTTTGGGCCAGATCCTCAGGGGTGTAAATCGGCATTGCTCTGTTCGTGGATTTTGGTAGAGTGATGCCAGTTGGCACCGGTTGAGGATCAGGCCCTGCTTCTCCAAAGCACATTGAAACGGATTCATTCGAATTTTCACACCTGGAAAAGTAGGATGGATCCTTTGGGTTTGCCAGTGCCTCATTTGCATCTTCCACTTGTTCTTTATGCAAGTGGAGGAAAAATAAACTTAGGGAGGACAAATGATCATGGGCTCAATGCAGGAGTAATTGGGTGAGGTTCTCTGACCTGTGCTACACAGGAAGTCAGACTAGATGATCACGATGACCCTTCTAGCCTTAAATCTACAAAAAATCCTCCCCTCACATTGGCATGGCAGGTCCTGTAGAAGCTCATGCATTTAAAGAAGATGGATTATTAGCACCAAGATCTACCACGTGGATCTGAAAAGAAAATTTGCTCTAGGAGCTGCTGTGATTATTGCTCTATGTTGGTTGAAAAATTCATGGGTGAGCTGGTCTGTTTGATCAGAGAAAGCTCCTTCTCCAGCTCTTTGCTATCATTTCCGCTTCTTGTCATCTTTTCTCCACGGCTGCCCTGTGGGCAGCTCATTGCTGAACCCTTCCCTTCCCAGTACAAGTTCAAATCCAGCCCAGGAAGGCAGCGATGAAACACTGTTACTGTTGGGGGGCGGGGCGGTGGGCTGTTTGATGGCCTGTATGAAGCGTGTTGATCTGAATCCAGCTCCTTAGGTCTCCACGACACAAACACCACTGCCGGCAGCAGCAGGGCAACACTTCATTTCAAAGGAAGGTCTGACCAGGCTGTGGCTGTTGCGCTCACCCCTAGAGTGGCCCAGAGCTGAGTAAATTATTGATTTTTTTCGGTTCAGTGGCTGAACCAAAAACTCCAAAAGAAAATGAGCTTCGTTTTGAATCAAAACCCATTTTTTCTCCCCAAAAAGGAAAAACGAAAACCGTTTTCCTGTTCAAGGAACCGTTCTGAATGTCACTTTGAACCAGAATGTTGAACCGAAATGTTTTAATGTTTCCTACCGGGGTTTTTTTGGCCAGAATTATTTGCCAAATGTGACCTGCATTTACAAAACGTGTTGGTGCCCTGCAGAAGGCATTTTTCAGCAAATTTACTATTTGCTGACAAGAATTAATCCAGCTCTAGGGTTGAGGCACATGGGTTGAGTTGTATGTGGAAAGCTGCCCCTGCTGCCGCTATCCCATCAGCCCTTTGTACTTCCCAGGCAGAAAACGTGGGTCCCATGCAGATTGTTTGGGGCTAATGAGATTTTATTAAAAGCAGAGCTCCTGTCTGTTCTGTGGGAACAATAAAGACCCCCTCCTCCCCACATGGTGTTATGATCAAGGGTTACCCCAGCATGTGCGGCCCCCTGTTGATATGTGGCACTGAGCTGATCTTCAGCCTCCACCCCAGAAGTGTTTGCATGTGGAATTGCTGTGTGTATGGTGGAGCATTGGAACAAGCCTCTGCCTTTGGTTTGAAATAGTCCAGGATTGCTGAGCTTCAGGGCATGCAGTAAGGATTAATAAGCTACTTGCTTAGCGGGGACAAGCGGTGGGGAAAGTCCCATCTATTGGGTTGCATTACAACTAGGGGATCTGCTGCTGGGTTTCCACTGGTTGGGCTGGTTTTTCAAATAATGTAAACGTGCCCAGGCTAGCAGGTGGGAGCCTTTTTAGGGTAATTATAAATCAAAAGAAACAAAGTCTATCTGGTAGCATGATTTTTCTCTCTTTGGTTGTGTATTTGGTTAGTTGTAGATGTACCATGGCTTGATATTGTTGCATTATTATATTTTCTGTCTTATTATCTATTCCTTCCCTAATGGTTCCCAACATTCTGTTAGGGAATTTTGGATTTGCTGTTGCATTTTGAGTGACTGTTTTCAGAGAACTATCCACAATGATTCCAAGATCTTTTTCTTGAGTGGTAACAGCTAATTTAGATCCCATCACTTGTATGTATTAGTTTAGATTATGTTTTCCAATGTGCGTTACTTTGCACTTATCAACATTGAATTTCATCTGCCATTTTGTGGCCCTATCATCCAGTTTTGTGAGATCCTTTTAACCCTTCAGTCTGCTTTGGACTTAACTATCTTTGAGTAACTTGGTATCATCTGCAAACTTTGCCACCTCACTGTTTACCTTCTTTTCTGGATCATTTATGAATATGTTGAATGGCACTGAACCCAGTACAGATCTTTGGGAGTGCTACTTTTTAACTCTTTCCATTGTGAAAACTGACCATTTATTCTTACTCTTTGTTTCCTGTCTTTTAACCAGTTATTGATCCATGAGAGGACCTCCCCAGGCGACTTTGGCCCTAAGTGATGGTTTGCATACAGTAGAACCAGGGACCTGTCATCCCCAGGAAATTATGACACTCCTGTTATTACATCCGTACCTAATTGAATTGAGGTCACACCACAAGTCTCTCACCAGGATGCAATTTAACAATAACTCACTTGCAAAACGTACTAGGTGCTTTTAATGCAATCTCAGTGGCTCTCATGATTTTACATTTGTATTAGAGTCTCCCTCATACATCACAAATCTGCTGTTGTGCTATATTGGGTGACCAGATGACCTGATTTAATAGGGACAGTCCCGATATCTAGGGCTTTTTCTTATATATGCTGTATTGCCCTCCACCCCCTGTCTGGATTTTTCACGCTTGTGGTCTGGTCACCATAGTGCCATATGACCATTCCTACATTATGGACCCAATCCCATGAATTACTGAGTTTACTCATATGTTTACTCGCAGTATCCAGCCATCAGATGTCTCCATGTGGTTTATAGAGTTTCATGGCATGTCTACAATGTTTGAAGAGAATTACCTTAATGAGAACTAGGAATCTTTTAGTTTGCACCTGCAACGTCCACACTGGGGAATTACAGCATAACCCTTTGGTGGGCACTGCTATACGTGCTCCCGTAGCCTGAACTGCAAGGCAGTGTAGACAAGCTCTAAGACTTCCTTTATCCTGGTAAACAAGAAAGACAAGACTGGAACTCAATCTCTGTGGAAAGCTGTTTCTTTGTGTCTATAACTGTAGTAGTTTTCTTTGATAAATCCCACATTTCAGGTGGACTGTGACTCCATGTATCATGACACTGCACCTACAACTCCTGCAGGAGAGAAAGGGAGTCGAGGGCACTTAGCACATTACAGGTTCAAGTCACAAATTAGGCAAGAACAGGGAAAGGAAGTGGGAAAGGCTGTGACAGGGGAATGAGCTCTCCTGTTGGCATAAAAAAACCCACCTTTGCAAATGGCAAAAGCTGTGTCAGTGGGAGAAGTGTTCCCACCGATACAGCGCTGTGCACACAAGCGCTTATGTCGGTGTAACTTATGTCACATAAGGGGTGGTTTATTCACATCAGTGAATGACATAAATTATGCTGACATAAGCTGTAGTGTAGACATAGCCTAAGCTTGAAAGCTTGTCTCTCACCAACAGAAGCTGGTCCAAAAAGACATGTTACCTCACCCACCTCATCCCTCTAATATCCTGGGGCCGACATGGCTACAACTGTACTGCGTAAATTAATTATATGCATATATATCTACAAGGCTATGCCAAAAATCCTCCAACGTATTTAGGCACCTAACTCCAATTGAAATCAGTGGGATTTGAGGATCTTGGCCTATGCGGTAAACTCTCATTTCTAATTTTCTAACTTATCTTTGAAGTGTATTTCCAGTAGAATTACTAGATATAAAATCAGGGCAATCTGATAGGCAGAGCTATGAGCTGCAGACGATATACAAAACTGACAAGTGTGAAAGGCTTCTACCTATTAAACTAAAGTGGGAACAAAATTTCGGCTCTGAAGCTAAACAGACAGATTACATAAAAACACGTAACTAGCAAAATATTTCTGTTGATGCCAGACACATTAATAAATCACAGTTTTGTATGTGGTATTATTATTATTATTATTATTATTATTATTATTATTACTCTAGTGAAACCAACCCATACGTACCCAAGCAGATCTGTAGACTAAGCAAGAGATGCAGATACACTGGGAACACTCCCATCAGACATGGGAGATCTGTTGATCCCAAAGTACTGGTAAGTGCATCATGATCTGTACTGATTACATGAGGGGAGGCAGCTTTGTCTATATATACCTCTGGATGAAATGTGTTTTGACCCTACTTAGGCCTGGGCCACACTGGGGCTATTTGCGTAGCTGAAGTTGAAGTATCTTAGTTGGACTTACCTGGCTGTCCTCACGGCGGCGAGTTGACCACAGCGGCTCCCCCATTGACTCCACTTATTCCTCTTGCGGAGCTGGAGTTCCAGAGTCAATGGAGAGCGCATTCGGGGATCGATTTATCGCGTCTGGATGAGGCGCAATAAATTGATCCCCAATGGATCAAACACTACCCACCGGGTAGTATAGCTGCACCCTTAGTTTTATTAGTAGCAGTATGGAAGGGCCTAGATGTGCCAGCCAAGAGTGGAGCTCCAGTGTGCTTGGTGCTGTACAAACACACAGAGAAAGTCCCTGCCCCAGAGAGCTTGCAATCTAAATAGACAAGACAGAAAGAGTGGGACGGGAAGTAGAGAGGTGGTGATTTCCTCAAGGTAGGTCAGTTGTAGAGCCTTTGTTTCCTAGTCTAGTGCACTCTCCACTAGACTGCACTACCTCTCCAGTTTGTGTAAACAGAACTAGTGTTTGCTAAAAGGAGAATTCTGGGGCATTGGCTGGAGAGCTAAGTATCAGCAAGCCTCCATTCTGCAGCTGTGAAAGAAGCAATCTCATACCAGGATGAAGACACTTCAGTGTGTGGAATAACTTCTGGGACTTCCCAAGATCTGCCAGAGGAAATCAGCACACTGAACAGGAACTTAGTGGATGGACACACACAGAGAAACACAAAACAAATGGACATACGCCTGCAGGTGCAAACACGGAGATTCACCATATTGTTTAGCTGCTGCTGTTCGTTGTCTGTTTAATTGCTCAGCTGAAGGAGAACATGGGGAATAGTTCAGTAGATCAGCAGCCCGGCTGAAAAGTGCTGCCATAAATTGTATTAAGCCTGTATAGAAATCAGTCCAAGTATTTCACCGCCTCCCAATACACAGTAGGCTGCCAGAGAACACAGAGAGAGAGAGAGAGAGAGACCGAGACACCTGGTTCAGTACTATGGCTAGTCAAGAAATGCTGCTGAATTTTTGTGGGGTTCTTTGTGTGGACATTTTTTTTAAACTGTTCAGGTTTTTTGTTTCTTTGTTTTATATTTTGGTGGAATTGCCTGTGCATTGTTTTTTCAGTTTTTCAACATGAAACCGGGAACTGAACAATTTTACTAAAATTGTTTGGTTTTCAGTAAATTTTCAGTTTCTGATTTTTTGTTGTTGAAGAACTAGAAAATTTCCCTGAAAATGAAGTCCAGTATCAGAGGGGTAATCGTGTTAGTCTGGATCTGCAAAAGTGGCAGAGTCCTGTGGCAACTTATAGACTAACAGATGTTTAGGAGCATGAGCTTTCGTGGGCGAAGACCCACTTCATCGGATGAATGTTGGGGAAATCTCCAGAGGCAAAATCCTGCTTGGTATTGTATCCTGCCTCTGGAGATTTCCCCAACATTCATCCAATGAAGTGGGTCTTCGCCCACGAAAGCTTATGCTCCTAAACATCTGTTAGTCTATAAGATGCTACAAGACTCTGTCCCTGAAAATGAAGTTCGTCCCCTAAAATGTTTCCTTGTGACTAAAAGTCATTTTTCCTCAAAATTATGTTTTGTCAGATGCGTTTCAACAAAGCTGTTCAGTACAGACGTGGGATCGCGGATCCCCTCAGTTCAGGGCAGTACTGACTCCATCTTGGTGTCACACTGGGGAGGCTGGGGCCTCCTGGGAAAAGGAGACAACAGGGGCCTCTGAGGGCAGGTTACACTGTGTTGGCTGTGTGGGGCTGGCATGGTCTTTCCTTCCCTCAGATACGGGAATTGGAAATTCTCCCTAATATTGGGATTCTCCAGTGGGCCCAGCTGCCTCAGAGCTTGAACTGTCACATGTAGGGTGACCTGATGTCCCAATTCGATAGTGACAGTCCTGATTTTTGGGTCTTTTTCTTATAGAGGCTCCTATTACCCCCCACCCCTTGTCCTGATTTTTCACATTTGCTGTCTGGTCACCCTAGACACATGTGCTGCCCTCCCGCCATTTGCTGCCTTGTGTTTGAATTTACCGCAGTGTCTGAGATCTCGCCCAACCGCACTGAATACAGGAATGCACTAAATTCAAACACAAAACGCAACAGAAAGTGACATGTCTCTGCTCCACCCTTCAGCCCTACCCTCTGTGCCTGCTGGCCCCACCCATCTCCAGGATTGGTGCCCTCTCTCATGGGCCCTTTGAGCTAGGCCTTCGATCCACAGCTCAGCAGGATCCAGGCTTAACTTGCTACTGTCTGGAGAGTTTGGAAGGCCTCCAAGTCTTGCGACTCCTGGGAAATTTCTCCACAGGCCAATCCAAATCTGCTCCCTCTCTGAGGCCTTGGGCAAGTAGATTCCTTCTTCCCCCGTCTTTCTATTCTTTTGTTGCAAGCCCACAGCATCCAGAAGCAAACAAGTGCGGGGACGAGGATTACAGATACAGCTGTCTTCAGGGCCTCACTACTGTCTCTGCTCTGGCATTGCTGCAAGTGTGAGCAGGACTAAACCCATTCAAAGTCAATGGGAACCACAGGTGCTCAGCCCTTCTGAAACCCAGCACAGGATCCTATTCATGCATTTTACATTCAGGGCACTAGAGAGTTGAGACCCTGTGGTAATAACTAATCTAACGAATGACCAGTTCAGTAAAATGCAAAGAGCAGTAACCTGCACCTCATTTAATCAGCTTTAAACAGAAAATGTATTATGATGTACGTAATTAGCAAGCAGCACTTAACCAGTAATGTATTCCTGACGCAAAGCACTGCTACTGCTAACAAGCCAGGCCCCAGCAAACCCAGCCCAGCCACTTCCAACAGCAAGGACTTAACTATAATTGGGATGCCTTGTCGGAGATAATATCCTGGTACAGTTTTGTGACTGCCCCTTGGATTTGAAACAATCTCCTAGTTCTCCTGTGCCAATCTCCACTTTTTCTCCATTCAAATCCCACCTTAAAACTCATTTCGTCCTCAAAGCCTTTCTCAGAAATAATCTTCCTAAGAAATGTTGCCTGCTCTGCTTTAGGAGTGGGTTTGATCGGCCAGTGTATTTTGTGTCTGGACAGACAATGCAGTTCAGTCTGGTTTCTCGTCTCTGTGAAGCAGGGCCCTGGGACCAAATTCATCCCTGGTTTAATTTCACTGACTTCAATTGACTTTTGTGTTCATAGAGCACTGAGAAAAATACCAACAACCTGCTCTTCCAACATAGACTGAGACAGTAGCAGAGGAGGAAAGACAAGTGCCAATATAACACATGCTCCACTCCAGTCCCTTCTGCTATCCAGGTGAATCAATATAACCCCAACGAAGCATCCAACGAAGTGGGTATTAGCTCACAAAAGCTTATGCTTCAATACTTTTGTTAGTCTTTAAGGTGCCACAGGACTCTTTGTCGCTTCTGCAGATCCAGACTAACACGGCTACCTTGCTGTTCTTGACAATATAACTCCGTGATTTCAAAATGGTAATTCTCAGTTCCTAGTCGCATGCTGACCAAACAGTGGGCTCGTTCCCTCTGTTGGACCTTCTTCAGATGAGCGTAGTAAGAAATGTTACGACGTCATCAGGTTTGTGTGATTTCAACTATTATAATCTTATTACCCCCTTCTCGGTGACATCAGAAATGACTAAATGTCACTGAAGAGTTGAGGTGGATATAGTGTCTAGCTCTGCAAAGCCTGAGTCATCTCATGGAGGCAGGATGGATCAGCTCCCAAATCAGGTGTAGTACAAATACTCCCGTGAAGGTAAATAAAGAAACATGTTACATTAGAGTAATCCCTGAGGGCTGCAGAAATGATGGGTGATTCTGGGTGCCTCAACTTTTGGCGGTGCGATTGAAGACACCTGACAGGGGTTATTTTTTGATCATGCTGAGCACCCAGCCTCTGCAAATCACCCCCTTTAAATTGTCTCATGTTTGGCCCTCAAAAGTTGAGTTCCCCCATCACCTCCCAAATCACCGGTCACTTGTGGCACACATATCAAGGCTCTGACAGAGGCATTATGTGCGGGAGTTTCTAAAGCACTCAGTGCTGGCCTAATTCTGCTCCTCAGAAGCTAATCATAAGGCTCCCGTTGACCTTCGTGGGTGCAGCGTTCGCCTAATGCTAAACTATACGGATAAACTTCTTAATGGTTGTGGAAAATACTATTCTGTTTAGAGATTCCAACAGATAGGACAATAGACCTAGTCAAGGTAAATGTATGAGAACAGCAATATCATGGGATTGTGACTGAAGTTATAAAATAGGCAGCAAGATTTAGCTGGGTACTTTATTCAAGCAAACTTACAAAAAGGTAAGCCATCGTGCTCTTCTTTCCTTTATACTCTTTCCACATGCTGTGTCTAGTGTTCCTAAGCATGGATTGCATCTCCTCACTTCTGCTCTATTTTAATGTTTACATTGCAGTAGCAGATAGTGGTCCAAATTCAGATCAGGGCCCCATTGTGCTAGGTGCTATTAAAACACATAGTAAGCGACAGTTTCTGCCCTGAAGAGCTTTTAATTAAAATAGACAAAACAAACTATGGGTGGAAGAAAGATGCCCATTTTACAGATGGGGAACTGAGAGAGTCTGGGGCACAGGTAGGAATCAAAAGCATATTGCTTTAAGCCCAGTCCTGTGCTTTAGCCACCTAAACTTCCTTCCTCCTGTAGGCACCTAGTGATAGAGGAAACAAATTCACAGAGTATAAGGCCAGAAAGGACCAGTGTCCATGTCTGGTCTGACCCCCTGTTTAGTGCAGGCCATAGGACTTCCCTGAATTTTGACAACATCCACTCTTGATTTTAAAATGTCCAGTGATGGAGATACCGTGGATGAGGTAGTATCTTTGAATGGACCAATGGCTGTTGGTTAGAGAGACAAGCTTTTGCGCTTACACAGAGCTTTTCTTCAGGGATGGAGATTCTACCACAACCCTGAGTAAATTGTTCCAATGGTTAATTATCCTTACTGTTAAAAATTGTATGTGTGACTCGGCCTCGCTTCAAATTCCAGCCATTGGATCTTGTCAGCTCTCTGAAGACCTGGATTCTAGTCCAATCTCTGTCATCAGCCTGCTAGGTGACCATGGGCAAGTCACGCCACCATCCTGTGTGTCACGCTGCTGTCTGGTTCGCAGGGATCATAGGATATTGTACGCTCTGATCTTGTAAAGCACTTTGGTGCATATGCAATTTGCTGGATTGGGGTTGATTTCCTGCCTCCTGTCATGAGTCAGGGTTACAAAAGTTGATACCTCTGTCACATTACATGATTAGTATCCAGTGACCTCAATGGCTACCCTTTACATGAGCACTTTATTAGCTCAGGGATTTATCGCTCCCCCATCACTGCGATGTCCAAGCTCAGTAGAGGCCATTACTTTATCAAAGTGCCGTATATGTTTTCACCAGTTGGGTTCCAAGTATAATTTACAGTATTACAGAGGAAGCTTTGTTATTGCTGTTTTTACACATGTGAAGAGCCGCCAACCAGTTCACACTCCCGACTCAGCTGCTCCACATGTGCTAGCTCTCCCTGTTTCTTTGCAGTACGTTAGTTGCATCCTGTGCTTTCAGATCGTTACTTGATAAAAGTTCTTGTCTCCCCACCCAGTCGAGGATTTTCCTTCACTGCAAGTGCACCAGTCCAAGTTTTCAACACCGTCAGTGGAAAGCAGTGGACCGCCAAGCTCTTCATCCAAGATGCTATTGACTTAACAGCACCAACTGTGAGACAAACAGAGAGACCCCACTTGTGAAAAGACCTTGCAACTTGACTTTCTCTAGTTAGGAGCTCAGCAGAGTTTGGCTGTTCATTTGCATTTGCTGTTCATTTGCATCCGACGAAGTGGGTATTAGCCCATGAAAGCTTATGCTCTAATACTTTAGTTAGTCTTTAAGGTGCCACAGGACTCTTTGTCACTTCTGCAATCCCAGACTAACACAGCTACCCTTCTGATTCTTTGCTTTTCTGCAGCACATTAAGGAAAATATTGTGCTTTAAAGTGAGGTTGTAATCAGAAAAGTCTCTCTACAAATGCTGTTGTGACGGTTCAGATTTTAATGTCGCTCCATCATTTCAGATCAAATAGGCTGAGTTTAAAATTCAAGGTTTTTTTTTCTTTTCTAACCCAAGAGGCCTGCAAAACATACCTGTGATCTGAAAATCAAGCTGGGTTCATTTGGCCTCTTCCCCTCTCATTCACCAGGATGCTGTGGTAGAGAATCAGCTGACAATTCTGACAACACATGAGGTAGAACAGAACTCAGCTCCCTCTCCCACAGCTGCATTGGTTTCCAGGCTAACAGGAGTAAGAACACGCTGTTGCCAGTACAGCAAGCAGATATCATCATGACAGAGAGCTGATATGGTGGCTAAGAAAGTGTCATTTATACATACAAAGGGAAAACTCTCCAAGGGCCAGACTGTGTCTTTAAGGCACGGCTCATACTGATAGGGAAGTGGATGGGTTTGTGGAGCAGTGGGACATCCTGGTTGGACTCAGAATTCCTCCTGGAGTTCAAGGTGGAATGGCAGCTGTCACCCTTGGAAAGGTGCAGTGGGGTACAGAGCTGGGCCATATCTCCTCTAACCTCCCTGTCCTCTCTTGGAGCTGTACAGATCTGCAAGCCTTCATTGAATCGTAGAAGATTAGAGTTGGAAGAAACCTTTGGAGGTCGAGTCCAACCCCCTGCTCCAAGCAGGACCAACCCCAACTAAATCATCCCAGCCAGGGTTTTACTACCTTGGATAAGACTTTGTGCTCCGCAAGCACAAGGACTGTGATTGTATCTGGCCTCAGTGCAGTGGGAAGTGGAGTTATCGGTTCCGTGTCACCATCCCCACACTGCTGTCCAAAGCTGGCCAGAATCTGGCCCTAAGTCTCTTTGCAGCCCCGCCCTGATTGTGTATGTGCCTCTTCCTAGCACCTTCACTCTGTAATGCTTCTCATTTACATCTTAGTTTTTCTTGGTCAAAGTTCCTGCTGGCCCCAAAGATGATTAGTCAGATTTGTTCCTCCTTTAAATTAATGTGGTTGATTGTGAGTAACCCAGTTTATATTTTCCCCTTTATCCTTTCATCTTCCATGGAGTGTCTGCCTTTCAACGTAGGCTCTCTCCTGGCAAAAAATACCCAGCCACATGGCATAGACCGCTTCTGTGGGTCTTCCTCTGCATCCTGACCTCAGGGCCTGATCCTGAGAGATGCTGAGCAAATCCTGTTGACTTCAGGGGGAGCTGAGCATGTTCAGAAACCTTCAGGATCAGATGAGTCTATTTTTGCCACATATCTCTGGGGTGGAACACTGCAGTGGTTTTATAACACCACACCGCTGAATAGTTGAGGAAAATACTGCATCCAGTTGAAACTACAGGAGGAGTTTTGGGTAGGTAGAGTATAGTTACCCCAACTGGAATTTGACCAGAACACCACAGGTGTTCCTTTCCTCTTGCAAAACGTGCCACAGACTCTTTAATGAACACTAACTTGGCTTTGAGAGTGATCCTGAATGAAAGCACTACGGCCCTGTCAGCATGCAGCTTCAGGAAGCATAGCACGCTGCTTGCAGGCCTTTGCTAGGTTTGGCTGGTGGTCTCCCATCCAAGCACTAACTCTGGACACTGTTACACAGCTTCAGCATGCTACCTTGCTGGATTGCCAAGGCAACGTAATAAACTAATTCCATTGTTAGGTATGGATAGACATCAGGGCATGTTTCTACATAGCCCACAATATTGGACAGATGAGGGATAAACTGGAAAACCAGATAGGCATCCCAAGGTCAAAGACTGGTGAAAGGATGCTCAGTATATCTTACCAATAAGGGAATGAAATGAACTTTTGGAATTTACTGGGACTGCTCTCTAGAGCATCTGAAAAGAGCCAGGATTGTGACTATTATTGACTCTCCATCAGCATGCTTGCCATTGGGCAATTGCTGAGCAAGCATGACTTGTGCCCTGGGGAGCATACCATCTAAATGTGAAGGCCGAAAGCAGTGTTGACCTTTAAGTAACCACAGAGCAGCTACCAAATTGGAAACATGCCTGTGTCAATAACACGGTTTCAGGCCATGGCAAGAGCAGGGCTGTGGACGTCTGAGCTTTCAAATTCAGGGAAATTGCTTCTCAGCGCACAGCATCTGTGTGTGTGTTTCGCGCTAGTGGACTTGTCACTTTGCAAGGCTGTGCCAGTATTCACAGTAGGATGCTGAAGGAAGCAGTCAAGGTTTTCCAATCTCAGCTGGGAACAAGGCATTGCAATATGCACAGATGGGGCCCCGGTAAGAAGAGGATGGATCTTCCTTGAGATCCAAAGCATCGCAGCTACTGTCTCTCTCGGACACACCGCCAAGCTCTGGCTGGTGTAGAAATGCCTGAAAAGCTTCGTCATGTCCTTAGTAAAGCTGTGAACTTCATGAAAGGCTGTGGGTTCTATGCGTTCTGAACTTCCTGCCTTGCTGTGTGACAAGCTAGGTTCCCCTCACCAGCACTTGCGCACTGCAACAAGGGAAAAGTGCTTACTCAACTCTTCAAATGGAGAGTAGACGAGCAGGTGTTCCTGAGTCCTCAGCAATTCGCCCTTTCCTTTCAGCAAGTGGTGCTGGGTGGGCAAGCTCCGCTGACCTTGCTGACATCGATGATAACTGGGCTTTTCTCTGCAGGGACGGAATAACTGTGTTCTGCCCTTGCTCATCAGATCAGAAGAGTTCATCAGAAAAGTCCATCTGAGTGCAAAGAGAAAACCTGGAGTATTTTCCTCGTATCAAATTTCAGTGGAGGGTCTAAGAGCTGGCCAGAAACAACTGGAAGCGCTCAAGTCAATATGGGAGGGAATTTCCGGCCAGCTGTGGGATTATTCTCCTGATGATCCACAGAGGGGAAAGCAGTGGACCGCCAAGCTTTTCATCCAAGATGCTATTGACTTAACAGCACCAACTGTGAGACAAACAGAGAGACCCCACTTGTGAAAAGACCTTGCAACTTGACTTTCTCTAGTTAGGAGCTCAGCAGAGTTTGGCTGTCTGTGAAGGACAGTACCTAGCTTTAGTTGCAGAAACCAGAAAGTTTGCATCTCTTTTTCACCCTGGTTTCTTTGAGACGCAGAGTCTTTGTTGGTGCTGGACATTTAAAAACAAAACCCTGTCAATCAAAATTAACGTGCAAGAAGAAGGATGGCCTTGGGGTGAAGGGACTGATCTGAGAAGGGGGAACTTCAATTCCTAGCTCTTCTACAGGTGATCTTAGGCAAATCACTTAATTTTTCTGGGTCTCAGTTCCTCACTGGTGAAATGGGGACGATGATCATAGCTGCTGGGAAATAGAAATTTCTTTGGGTGAAGAATCTGGCATGTTTGACATTTTTTCATCTTGAGGTGGGATGAAAAGTAAAAAATTTGAATTTTTTTTCCCCAGGAAGGGATTTCTGGAAAAAATCCATTTCAGGAGAAGGGAAACAGAATTTTGCAGCTTCCTGCCTGTCTGGAAGGCTCTTGTCACTTTCATGTTAAGGGGACAGGCAGAAGATGAAATTAACAAGAGTGTTCCAGGTGGGCAGCTGGGGAGCCCTCAGTTTTGCTTTTCCTGCATTGTTGCAAAAAGTCCATTTTCCATCGGAAAACTATTCCAACATGAAATTCCCAAGCAGTTCTAAAACCAACACTTACTTCCTTTGTCTGTCTAGTCCATTTATAGGTATAAACTCTTCAAGGCAGGAACTGTCTCTTACTGTGTGTACATATGTGATCTGTAACAATGGTGTGCCAGTCTTGATTGGGCCTTTTAAGTGCTACTGGAATACAAATAATCAGAGTTAGTCCAGACCATACCTTTCCCCAATTTGACCTGGGGAGTGCTAGGATGACCATATGTCCCGCTTTGGCTTGGACGGTCCCCTTTGACATTTGTCCATTTGCTATTGCCTTAGAGGGGCACGGAGGAACGTTTGGACAAGAGCCAATGGGACAAACGCCCCATTTTGCCAAAAAAGTCACGACCTCTGTGATGTTGGGTCAGGCTGACACCCCTAGGGCTAGCTCTGAGCGGTGAGGCTGAGGTAAGCTTAGACACCAGGCAACACCTGGCTGAGCTCAGACACCTGGCGTGGCAACTTACCCTCAGTTTAAGGCAATATGGTCACCCTATGGGTGGCACATCTTTCCTCAGTCGGGGTGGTACCTCCAAAGCCCCCAGCAGCTGCAATCGTGTAACACAGCCAGGCCTGGACAAAGCTACTGGTTCCAAAGCTCCCAGCAGTCTGCAGGGGGGGCGGTTTGCCAGAGCCAGGGGGACCAGACCACAAATGTGAAAAGTCAGGACAGGGGCTGGAGATTGAAGAGGAGCCTATATAAGAAAAAGACCCACAGATGGGGGGGGGGGGGACAGGCGCTTCCGATCATGGACGCTGTTCTCCATCCATCCCCCAGATCCATCCATCCCCCTCAGGCTAAGCGCCCAGGCAGTCTCCCCTCCCCGCCCATCCCCGGCTCTCGGTGCCCCTTGTCCTGTCCCCCCCCACCCCGGCTCTCCACCAGGAGTCGCGGTCCCCTCACTTTCTAGCACCGCTTCCCACAATGCACCATGGCCCGGGTGGCCGCTGCTCGCTCCGGCTCTGCACCGGGGGATTATTTCACAACGCTGCTGCCGCTCCCTGGGAACTTTCCCAGCCGGGGCCCCTGCGCTCCGCGGCGGGCAGGTAAGGGCTGGACGCGGGCGAGTCTGGGGTTGGCCAGACGTGGCTCCTTCCCCCCCTCTCCGCCAGCAGCTCCCGGGGGCTGGGCGAGGAGCGATGGGGCGCGGGCGGGTTGGTTTGGGAGACGGAGCCGCGTTTGTCGGGTTTATCCCCCGTTGGAGGATTGGGGGCGGGGGACCCCTGGTTGCTTTGCACGGAGCGGATGTTTTCAGGGGCTGCTGGGGAGCGGGCATCGCTTACAAAACACCCCCCGCCGCAGGGACGGGGCAGGCGGGGGAGTCCGGCTCGTGGGCGTCTGCGGGGCACGGGTGTAAAGAACTAGGGCTTGTTGCACGCTCGTGTGTGTCCGTGCCAGGGCGCACGCCCCGCTTCCCCCCCGCGACGTGCGCCCTGGACACGGGCTGGATGGGACGAGAGCCCCAGGCGTGTGCGGGGCTTAGCGGGGCGGCTGCAAAGCCGGGTCTTGCCCCAGCCCGGGGATCGCGTTTTGCCCCGTAACTTCCAGCCCCAAAGGCAGGGGGACGTCCCGCCCCAGCCCCGCTCCTCCCCCGGCTCGCTTCGCTCCGATCCGCGGGGCTTCGGGCTGGCGCGGGGCGAGAGGCTGCAAACGCCCGCCCAGAGCAGCGCAGCAGGCGGGGAAAGCCGACCCGCGGGCCTGAAATCTCGCTCCGGAGCTGCGCCGCGCACGACGGTCCCGCGCGAAACCCACAGAGGCGGCGGGTGCCCGCCCGGCCTCTCTGCAAACCAGCTTCCTCCGGTCTGCCCGGCCCCACTCTTAGGAGTGTAGGGCAGCCTCCTTATTCCCCTCCCAACGCCCCCTTTTCTGGTGGCGTAGATATCACAGGGGATCCCGTACAGAACTTTCTTGCTGCATGTAGGGTGACCAGACAGCAAATGTAAAAAATCAGGACTGCGGTTGGAGGTAATAGGAACCTATATAAGAAAAAGACCCCCAAAATTGGGACTGTCCCTATAAAATCAGGACATCTGGTCACCCTAGAAAAGCCCAAGGAGTTTGCTGCGGGACTCGCCTATCGGTATCTATTTTCAAGATCAAGCAGCTATATCCTTTTCAGGTTGGGACTCGCTGATATTTTCTTACATGGCAGGGTTAAGGCTCTTGTCTCCCCCGACCCCCTTCAATTCTGACTTCTGGGGCAGTTTGGACATTTGGTACTGGGTTTAAAAAAAATGACCGCCCTCCCCCCCATCACCAAATTCTGGGACAAATTGAGATTGGGTCAAAGTGAAGAGCTCGCGTTTGGGGAACTTCAGAATTGCAACCTCTCCGCCAAGCCCTGGTTTTGGTCCAGTGAGTATATTGATGGTCTAGACAGCACTTCAATGCAAGGGAATGGCAGCCAGTCACCTTACAACTGAACCCTTCCCCTGGTAAATCTTACTTTTAAAGGACCCTTGCCATTTTGGTGCAGGCTGAGTTATTAAGAAGGCAAGGAAAACTTGATCTTTGCAAATAAGACGAGGAAAACTTTGTAGCACCTTAGAGACTAACCAGTTTATTTCAGCATAAGCTTTCATGGGCTATAGCCCACTTCATCAGATAGCCCACGAAAGCTTATGCTGAAATAAACTGGTTAGTCTCCAAGGTGCTACAAAGTCTTCCTCGTCTTATTTACAGATACAGACTAATACAGCTGCTAATCTTAAACTTGATCTTTGCAGTCATCTTTGAGGTGCAGAGAAGCCCCTCCTGGCAGGGCTGAGTTAGCAATGTCCAGAGAGAAGGGGATGAAGAGTTTATCCCGAATTCCCTTTAGCTTGAACACGGGTGTTTCCGGATCTCCTTCCTCCTGCACCTCACTTCTTATTGGTATCTATATCTCCTTTTCATGTTAACTCCGCGTGCTGGGACGTGGATTATTAGGGCTCTTCTGATTTATTTTCAGTGAAGATAGTGCTGCTGCTTAAATCGTAACTCCGAATCTCCCACTATCTTTGAACAGTCTTCTGGCTTTTCCCCTCGTCCCCCATGCTGGTGTAGTACTCTCGGCAGATGATGCTTCCAGCATAGGCCTGTAACTCTGGGTCTTGAGGTGATACGTTTGGAAGAAGCCTAATGCGTACTAACAAGACGCTACCGAAGGATTTTTTTTTTTAATTGTAGAGCCGCGTGAAAGCACTGAGGAAGAGCAGCCTTTCCAAAAAAAAAGGAAAAAGGGGACTTTGTCGGGAACAGAAATAGGACAGAAGTTTAAACAAATAAACCATGTGTTTCATGATGTATCTTTCCCACCATATCGGGCAGCTGGGACTCGCTACAAGGGCAAATCCTCCAACCTAGGATCTGCCTTTAAAACTTGTTTCCAGTCTCTCATTGTCTTGAACAAAATCAGCTGAAGAAGCTTCTTCCCTGTCCTCTGAGGAAGCTGTGCTCTGTCTTTCAGAGGCTCTTCCTTCACTCCTCCTCCCCCTGCCTCACTTTTTAAAACCAGCTTGCTGACCTCCTGCTGGCTTCAGGGTCCTGACACAACACGGCCCCTACAGAGGTGTCCCTAAAGCAATCGGACCCTGAGATGAAAGGGGCCGTGTAAATGCCAAGCGTGATTACCGGTGGTGGTGGTAGCTGTTATATTCCATTCAGGGCTGGGTGTGCTGGCCAGGGTTTGGTGCAGAGTTAATGTTCTGCGCCACTCTGGGCTCATAAGGCAGTGGATGCTATAAAGCAGGGATCTCGAACTTGAATCACCAGGAAGGCCACATAAGGACTAGTTCATTGGCTCGAGAGCAGCATCACTGACACCCACCCTGCTGCCCCTGGCCCCAGTCCATCCCTTCCATGAGGCCCCGCCTCTTCCCACCTGTTCCCCACCCCCATTCCAACCCCTTCACCAAGGTCTTCACCCCAACTCCGCCCCCTCCCGGCACCTATTCCAACTTCTTCCCCAAATTCCTGCCTCTTCTCCTCCTCCTCCTCCCCTGTGCACGCAGCTTCCCGCTCCTCCCCACTCCCTCCTGGAAACCGCTAAGCCGCCAAACAGCTGTTTGGTGGCAGAAACTACCTGGAGGTAGGTAGAGGAGCAGGGAGCAGCATGCGTGGGAGCGGGGAGATGGGGAGCTTAGCGGACACAGGAAATAACTCTGGGAGGGGCGGGGGTGAGGGGAGGGGAGTTTGGCGGGCCGCAGAAAAGAACTCGGCAGGCTGCATGTTTGAGACCCCTGCTGTAAAGCAAAGAAGCTGGCACCTTTCTCTGGCAAGATATAAAAAAGTTCCTGTGCTGTGTCCACTGGAATGTGCCTCTCCCACTCGAGCAGGGCTGCCAGTGCAGGAGGAAGCCAGAGTAAGGACGCTCCACTACCAGGCCGGAAATGTTTCTAGAAATCGTTTACATGGCACCGTCAACGTGCACGGTGCTCGTACAGCAAGACAGAGTCTGAGACCTCTCCTATCCACAAGAGCCTGCTCTATATAGGAGATGCAGGTTACCTATTTGTATGGCACTGTTGATGCTCAGACACAGACACGAAGGAGGCAGCGAAAAGCAGTGGGCACAGATCTGTTAATGAACAGTTTTGTTTCAAGCAAGCGGATGTCAGCCATTTGCTCAGGGGAGGGGAGAGGTGGGCCAGCTTGTTGGAAGACGTGTGTTTGAAACAGGGACTTGGAGGAGGAAAGGGTCAAGGTGAAGGCAGGGCTGGACAGGGAGGTTGCTCGTGCAAAGGATGTTGCATAGAGGCAGGAGTGGAAAAAGGACATTGAGCCCTTATGCTTCAGGGCAGAAGCCAAACTCTAACTGTGAAGGTCAGGAAGGCGCTTTCCCTGCAGGCCGGTTATTCCTCAGCTGGCTGCTTCAGGGTTTCTTGCGCTGTCCTTGGAAGCAGCTGGTTCTGGCCACTGTCAAAACAGGCTATTGGCGTAGGTCAGAGCAGAGGGCTGTCTACAAGGCATTTCCTCTGCTCCTATGACTGGGGAGCTGTGCCAGATGGCCTGGCTGGGTGAAGTGGATGAAGAGGGTATGGAGAGCTCATCAGAGAGGAGAGTAAGGAAGGAATGGCTCCTGGAAAAGTGCATTTGAAGTGGGGATTTGAAGGCTGGATTCGGGTGCTGGACCGAGTGGGGGAGATTGTTCCAGGTGCATCTCAAATCTCCTCCCAAAGGTGGGTGATGAATTGGCCTGGAGGAGGCCACTCTGCACAGAGGAGCAGTCAGGTGACCTCTGCAGTAGCAGAGAGTCCTGGCTCTGTACTCTTAGCCCTGCTTCCCAGTTGTAACCCTGTAGTTAATAATGCATAGGGCTCACCTGGAGCTGCCATCTAGACACACATCCAGGCATTGCCTGAATAGTTCGGTCTTGCCAGCCAAGTGCCTGAGGGGGAGGGGAGGGTGTTGCATCAAGTCATCTGCAGCGGCGTTGGGCGAGTTGACGTTTATCTTCGCTCCACAGGTCCGACTAGGAGACACAAGTGGATCCGGATGCCAACAGGGTGCAGCTTTGTTCTTGCAAGTGCTGCAAAGAGTTATCCCCACTTACACCAGGGCGGTGGTGTAAGTGGGGATAACTCTGGGTTTACCCTAGTCTGTGCAAGCTCTGAGTTGGGCTCAGTAGCCAGAACTGCCGAATGTAACTGATGTCAATGGAATTACACTAATGCTGAATTTGGCTCATTCAAGCCCTAAACTTGGTAACGCTCAGTCCTAGTCGGCTGTGGACCAGTCTCCCCAGAGACGTGGTGGAAGCCCCATTGCTTGGGTCGTTTAAGACTAGACTGGACAAAACATTGAATAATCTGTTGCTGGAAGCAATCGTCTTCTGCTGTGGAGACTAGACAAGAGGCAGCATCTCTCTATGAATGTACAGACTCCCGTATAGCCATGTGCAGGGAGTGAGCACTGGAAAGGCTCCCATTGAAATTGGTTAATTTTTTCATTCCGACATACGAGCATTTGCTAGTCTAACACCCTGTCGAGAGGTGGGGGCTGAGCGTAGAGTTGGGAGCCAGAAACTCTTGAGTTCTAATTTTGATTCTCACTCTGACTTGCTAAGTGACTTTGGGCATGTCAGTTCCCCTCTCCACCTTAATTCCCATATTATAGGGGAAATAATACTACCTGGGAGTTGTGGCCATTAATTGTGTAGTGCTTTGAAGTTGTGAAGTGCTAGAGGAGTGCTGAGTATCGCAGTGAATTGGTCACTGTATGTGTACTACCATCCTCCACTGGATGGAATTGGAACTTTTCCACCCTGCCATAGACTCTGTACTGCTACCTGTTAATGGAGATTCTCTGTTAAATAACAATACTTTTGATTTAAAAACATCAAATAAAACCTTGGAACTAACATAGCCATAGAATTCAAGGCCCAAAGGGATCTCCAGATCATCTAGTTTGATCTATATATCATAGGCCACTGACACCCCTGCAGCCACCCACACACTAACCCAGCAACCAGAATTAGGTTTGGTCTAAGGGTATGTCTATACTGCTTGCTCCTCTGGTGGGTAGTGTTCAGTGTATCGGGGATTGATTTATCACGTCTCGTCAGGACGCGATAAATCGATCCCCGCACGCACTTCCGTCAACTCCGGAACTCCAGCTCCGCAAGAGTAAGTGGAGTCGACAGGAGAGTCGCTACCACCGTCGACTTGCCGCCCTGAGGATGACCAGGTAAGTCGAACTAAAATACTTCGACTTCAGCTACGCTGTTCGCGTAGCTGAAGTTGAAGTATCTTAGTTCGAGCCCCCCCAGTAGCGTAGCCCAGGCCTAAGCTACAAAGTTAGGTCGACGTAAGTCTGCCGGCATCGACTGAGAGATGCCAGTGTCTACACTCAAATTTGTCTCCTGCCAGGCTAACCATCCTATTACAGCAGGACGATAACACCAATTCCGCATGTGCTGCAGAGCCGTGGTCAACCTACTTAGGTCGACGTAGGGCGAGTGTAGACACTGGGTGAGTGATGTGTGCTTAACTTCGCTGTTCGCTCACAGCACTCTTGGTTATGTCCCATCCCATTTCCTCTGACTGTATGTGGTCCGTTCGGATTGTAGGTTTTCTGACAGGACTGTAGCAAAACATGTACCAAGCACTGCTGGCACTGTATTCAGATGGTAACAAATTTCCTTTTAGCTCTTGTTTCTCACGCTGCCTTCACTCATGTGCTTTGGGAACACCCAGATCTGAGTCCTGTCATTCTTGCCACCGTGAAGTTCTCAGTGCCGAGTGCAGTGGCACTGCTGAAATTCCAATGTGGCCAAGGATTTGTTACAGCATTACTGATGCTGACAGCCACGCAAGAAAACATGTGGGAAGGGTCCACAAATTTGTTTTTTAAATTGATGCCACCAATCCTGTAATCAGATCCACTTGGGGAGATCCCAGTAAAGGTGTTTGCTGGCTTTCGTCTGATTGCAGGATGGGGGCCGAAGCCGAAACTTCCATCATTAAAGATATTTTCTGTTGTTGTCCTTTAGGGTTGGGGTTTTTTTTCCAAATATTTCTTTTTAAAAAAATCTTTCCAGTTCATCTCTTTTTCTATCTGCACTTTCTGCTGGGAGCAGAGAATGAAAAAGGAGAGCAATCATTTTAATAATTGATCAAAACATTAATTGAAGCAGTATATTTAAAAACAAACCCAATCCACCACCCACAAAAGCAACAGAAGAAATTACAAGTCAAGATGTGGAGGATGGAATGAAAACAGTAAAGATCAAACCCAGTTTTAAGTATAGATGAGAGGTTTATATTTTATTTAATACCTACTGCGCTGCCATCCTTTTCAAGTCCTGCTTCCTCCGTTTTTTAGAAGATGGTTTTAAAAAACAACAGAATTGGCTCAGAAGTTGGAGAAATTCAATAACCAGTAGGTTCTGAAAGGGAACGTAACTAGCGCCATTAACAAACGTTGGCAGAAAATTGTTCTTGATGCTTAATTGTTCTTGATAAGGCCTTGGTACTATCTCGTGCTGATGTTCTAGGTGACTTCAAGTCCCATCAGTAAATGGAAATTGCTCTGTATCTCTCAGGAGGCACTAAGCACCTTGCAGATCAGGATCTCCTAGCCTAAGGCAGTGGTTTGCATCCTGTAGACTGCAGGCCCTCGGGGGTCCACAGACTATGTCTGAGGTGTCCACAGAAGGTTGTTGTTAACATAGAACAGTAGTTTGTAACCTGTGGGCTGCAGCCCCCCGGAGTCTGCAGACTATATCTAAGATTTCCAAAGGGTCCCACAGTGGCATTTGAAATCTTTTAAAGGTCTGTGAATGAAAAAGGGTTGAAAACCAGTGGTCTAAGAGCCTATCTACACTTAAAATGCTACAGTGGCATAACTGCGCCTCTGTAATGCTTCAGTGTAGACATTCTCTATGCCAACGCGAGGTTCTGCTGTCAGCGTAGGGAATCAGCCTCCCTGACAGGTCGTAGCTAGGTCGAGGGAAGAATTTTTTGTTTTTGGAAGAGTTACGTTTTTCCTTTTGGCTTCACAAGAAAGATTTAGACATTCCTGAGCCTAACCTCGAAAACAGGCTGACTTTTAAAATGATCAAACTCTGAGTGGCTAATCCTCAATAAGATAGTGCCTCCCCCCAACTTTTTCAGGGTGTGGAGGGGAAATGGAGTGAGGATGGAAATTTGTTTTCATTAACTGAGTGAACAAGCTTGTTTTTTTTAACAAAAGTCACTTTAACAAGTTTCAGTGGAGAAAAGCAGTTTGTTACACAACTTTGAATGGTTCTGACCCCGCCTCTGCCACACACATAAGGCCCAGACTGGGGTCCAAAATATACTATAGAGTCAGAAATAAATATTTGATGGCTGCAGGTGCCCCTAATTTGCTAGCAATGCAGCTGCCTCTGAGTGAACGAAACATTATTCTGGCTGTTGTATTCAAGTTTATTGTGAGCCTTGTGATTGTATTTTCTTTTCCTTTTTTCTTAAAACCCCAGCTCCTGGAGTCATGTGACAATGCAAGACTTTCAGCTTCTATTTTTAGCCCTTATAGTTGCAAAGGAAAGCTAAAAAAGAGCATGATTGCAGAGGAAAGCTACAAAAGTTTCGTTCCTCCCCAAGGCTCAAAACCCAGAAGGCAAATTAAAAGCTCCACTTTTTCTTTTTCTCTTAAATTTCATTATATTTTGGTCCTGACTTGTTTTTCTGACCAGTTGGGGTTGGCAGCAGTGGTAACTCCCACTGAATCAATAACAGTTATATGCAACTGACAGTATAACTGGACCCACGCAGACCCTAATGGATGGAATAATGTAACATGTATCGCATGCAAATCCTTGAAAAGAAAAATCTGTTGAAAATAATTTCAAGCCAAACCCTAGAAGCCAAAACCACTCCCAGTTCTGCAAAATCGGCTCAGGTTCCTGCCTTGAAACGTTTCCCTTGTTTGTTTTTAAACTATATGCTCTCTTCAAAGTGTCCCCACACACGCTCAGATGAAGCCTTCTCTTTCCAAACCCCTTCATCCCCAGATCTTTCCCCCAAGCTTTCGGCTTAGCAGTGGCTGTACTTGTGCCTGTTTCTCCTCAGGCAACAGATCTCTGCCTAGCTAACTCCTCTTCAGCTGAGTGTGGCCAGTTTTCACATCAGCTGCCTTCTCTCATGGGCCAGCTGTCTTATGCTCCTGTTGAATCGCTATGTTTGGATTCAGTGGAGCCCTAGTACCTTTGGGGGCTGTGGTGGTAGGATTTAAACCCCTGAATGCAAGATTAAAACCTAGATAGATCTTTGCAAAGTTTCAGTTGCATTGTCCTCTGTGCCTATGGAGTTTCTTAAAAGACCATTATGCCACTGTATATTGTCTCAGCTAAGGGAAAATACTGAAAAGGACAATGTTATAAATCCTTCTTCTGAGAGGCTTGTTAGTTTCTTGGAGTTTTCTTTTGGAATGAATTATATCTACGTAAGTGAAAGAAATTGAATTCTATAGATCTCGCTGCATAAACTCAAGGGGAAACTCATACAAATCCACCACGTTAAGCTGGATCATAATTCCCATTGAAGACGTATAAAAATATATTGTAGCGATTAGGAGCCTGCACAATGAAGTATGGAAATACTTCAAAGGTGACACACATTGTCTTTTAAATCCAGCTGACGCTGCAGAAATCAGAGGTGTGTGGGAACGCTCAATTCAATTGAGACTGATAAATGTGAGCTCCTAGGTGTCCTGGCTTTTTAAGGAGTACAGAAAAGATAAATATTTTGACCCGCAAAGAGGCAGTATGTTCTCTAATGGTTTGAACAGGGACACGCAACCTATTCTCAGCTGCGCCACCGACTTGCTGTGTTGCGAAGAACAAAAGGAACTAAAAACTTTAACCAGTTAAAAACCCTCTCCATCACCAACACATTCAGATAAGAATCAACTTGAGTGATCCAGAGTTATCAAACTTTTTAAAACAAAAAGAGATTAGCTTTTGGACTGAGAATAAGCATGAGACATTTCAGCCTCAAAAAGTGTGGAGTGTGTTTTTGTTTTTTCTCCTCCCCACCCCTGGGTTATTCTAAGCCCTGGAAATAGAAGCTTACATTGGACATGTCATGTCACAGCTGTATCTACATGGCCGCTAGTGAAGCGCTACAATAAAACAATAAGGATATGTTTTCATCATAGATATTTTCCTATAATGGTGCCGACCTCATCACAGCTCTTAGGTGAATATCTTCATTTCTTCTCCTGATCTGGTAATGAAACTCTCGAGCAGACTGGTTGTGTTTTGGATAATTGTACCCATCGGGGAAGTTCTGACTTTCGATGTATACAATTAAATAATATAGATCGTAAGGGTGAAAACAGGTGAACTCATCAATTACAAGGGATTGTATTGCTGCCTGGTCTCAAACCTATCACTGAAATGGGGAGACAGAGGTACGATATTCTTCATTCATCAACATATGGTATCACAGTGAGTGTAATTCATCATTTTCCTAGATCTCTAACTTAGATGAGGGCCTGAGGGAGGCAGATCTTAATACTTCTGCATGTTGTAATAAATCTGTGTCCACCTAAGCACGTCCTGTTTGTTACTCTACTGCAGTCTATGGTCACTAAGAACTTCACTTAAGCAGAAGACAGGACTGAGGCTTCCTGCTCAAAGAGATCTTTGTTTTTTCTGCTAAAGGGAAATTCCCATTATGTGTTTAGCAGTATAGGGTTTGTGACACACATCTGAGCAGTTCTGATTCTGTTCTGTATACGTTCTTATACTGTGCTTTCACTGTAGTCTCTGAGGGCCTTCCAGTAGTGCAGTGGTATTCAAACCTTTTTTCCCATTTGCAGACCCCTAACAATTTTTTGAATGGCGGTGGGGACCCCTTTGGAAATCTTAGATATAGTCTGCAATGACTAGGAGTCTGTGGATCACAGGTTGAAAATCACTGCAGTAGGGTATCAAAAATGTGATTAACATCTGTCATGTGTTTTCCAGCAGGTAGGGGGCAGTAGTATATATATATATATATATATACTAGCCAGCTTGTTACATGATCTATCTTGACTCTTTGTGGTTTGGCACAAGCTTTGAGTATAAGTGTTCTGTCCTTCTACTGCTGGCCAAATCAATCCTAGGACTACCCTCAAAACTGTAGAGGGGTGATGTAACTTCAGGCAGCCTGCTTGTTGATCAGGAAAACATGGCGAACTGTGAACTGGGCCTTTTTTCCTTCTCTAAGGTTAAAAAAGGGAAAAATAGGGAGAATGGTGATATTAACGAAGGGGGAAAATAATTCTCAGTGGGTTGAAGCAGTTTTGTAAAAAGAGGAAATAACCTGATGGCTGAGGCCACTGGCACTGGGACCTCTCTAGGTCACTGGTTTGAGTCAAGCTGAGGACAATAGTGATCCATGCATGTCACCATCTGTTGGTACATGGTCTGTGCATAATGAGTTGGAAGGTCACCCTCCAGCACATATTGGACTAGTGTCTACATTACACTGGGCACTCATTGGCACCCTTATTGTCTGTCTCAGGTGGGTGGGAGGCTACTGACTGAATAAAGCATGGAGACCAACTTCCTCTATTACAGCTGGACGTGGTTCTTCCTGTCAGAGCCTACCCGCGTAGAGGCAGTGTGCGGGGAGTTCTCACTACTGCTGCTTCTGCTGTGGATTAAGAGAAGTTTGCAGTTTCCCAGCCAATGGGAGCTATGGAGTTGGCACACGGGACGAGGGCAGTGAGCAAAGACCTCCCCCGCCAGCAAGGACAGTGCTGGCCACTTCCTGAAGGCTGCCTTAGCACCGCTGCGCTGCCGGCCTGTTAGAGCCCAAATTCTCCCGGTTTGGCTGCAGTAGCCTCTGGGAGATAGACCTTGATTCCGGGAGACTCTCGGCGAAACTGTGAGGGTTTGCAACCCTATTGGAGCCTCAGTCATGGGCCGAGACCCCTCTGAGCTAGCTGCTATACAAACACAGAACAAAAAGAGGGTCCATACCCCAAAGAGCTTACAATTTAACCTGATGTCCGGGTTTAACAGCTCCTCTCTCAACTGAGGGATGTGCCTGGTGTTGTCTCACTGGGCTCTGCCCACCGCTCCCTTTTCAGGCTGGAACTCTTCATTGGCACTAAACCTACTGATAGATTTAAAAATAGCAAAATGTGGTGGCTGTTAGGTCCCAGTGGAGACTTGTGCTAGGGAAGCTTGTAATTCAGTGGGAACTGGAGATCAGCAGCCTGCACTGGTTCTTTCAGGCAGTGGGCTAAAGGCTTCATCTAGTTCTGAGGGCCTGAGGTCTTTAATGTTTCCTTCTAGCAGGACTTCCCTGCATCCTATTGTTTTCCCACAACAAAAGTGAAGGTGTGTGTGGACGAAGAATCTCTTTAATTAGCGGCATAGGAGACTAAAAAGCATGAGAGCGTGCACTCATGCAACCCAGACAAGGAAAAACTGAAGATTAAAACGGAAAAGACAAAACAAAGCAGGGTGATACGTTCAAGAGAGTCAATTCTAATCTGGTCTGTCTAAACCAATGGAAGGATTGCATACCATCTGTTGCAAATTTGGAAGCAACATTTTTTTAATAAAAAGATACTATAACAAAATGTGCAGCCAACCGTTCATTTGGAGGATCTCTTTTCCATAGTACTAGTGGGTTTAATACAGGCTGCAAACAACAAGATATCACTTATAAAAAATTGGTTTTACCAAGCCAGGTATGAGTGGTTGATGCTACGTTGTAACAGTTTAGCCAAAACCATACCTACTAACATGCAAACCTAAGCAAATTTTCACTCTTACAATGTGTCTAGTTGCAGGACTCAAAAACAAATTTAAGCACAAAGCAAAAGCTAGTGAAACCCCCTGTTCTGGCTTGCAGTTGCAATAGATGAAATTACAGAAATTGCGTCCATTTGTCTCAGTTGCTACTCATGCATTAGTGGCAATGGCAGATCTGTGTTCATTGAAAGTTCATGAATAATCTGCACCTCAAATAATATCTCTTTTCTTCCCAAATACTTAGAATTAACAAAGACATCTTGAAGTCCCCTACTTATTCCACTCATGATATATACTATAAATTAAATTATCCAGCTTGGAGACGACCTGTGTGTGTGTGGGGAGGGGGCGGGGGGGTGGAGCGGAAGAGTGACAGCAGCTGTTTCAGCAGTGTTATGGAGCATGCTTAATCCTTGTGAGCATGCTCAGTATAAGCCAAGCAGCAAATCGGGTGGGGGGATGTGACCCCACATCTCCCCCCTCCCTGCCACACTCATTGCCTGTGCTCCAGTTCTGGTCTCCCCTGGGGACTTATTCTCTGAACAGGGCAGTAGTAGCAATAACACTTAGCTCTTCTTTAGCATCTTTCCTTCAAGGATGATTCAGAAACATTACTTCAGTCTTGCAACATCGCTGTCAGATTGCTGTTATCTCCATTTGATGATGGGGAATCTGATGTTCAGTAACTTGATCATGATTGCACGATACATGAGCTGAGACTAGAATCTAGGAATCCTGATTTACAGTTCCTATAATTACTAGACTCTGCTCCCTTGTTTCTCAGGTTAAAATAGGTGAGTTAAATCCAAGTCAGCTGCAAAACTCCCATTGATTTAGGTGGAGCCAGGGTTTCACCCTGGCGCTGAATCTTGCACTGCCGTGCATCATTTATGCTTGTACAAAGTGGGTATAAAATGCTACTGAATGAGAATTCTGCTTTCATTCACACTGGTGGTAACATTTCACACTAACTTTGCATATGCATAAATGACGACACAAGGTCTAAGGCGGTGGAGAATTGGTGCTTTGCGTATACTGCACTATTTAGCTTAAAAAAGACAAGATTAAGGATGACTTGGTTACTGTCTATCAGTATCTAGATGGGGAACAAATATTTAATAATGGTCTTTTCACTCTAGCAGAGAAGGTATCACACAATTCAGTGGCTGGAAATTCAGACAGAAAATAAGAAGTAAATTTTGAACAGTGAGAGTAACTAATCATTAGAACAATTTATGTGGATTTTCTATCACGGACCATTTTAAAATCCAGATTGGATGTTTTTCTAAAAGATCTGTCTAGGAATTATTGTGAGGCAGGTCTCTGGCCTGCATTATCAGGAGGCAAGACTAATTTTGGCAATTAATTGATCTTTGACTATTAGTGGTAAATATGCCCACTGGCCTCTGATGGGATGTTGGATGGGGAGGGATCTGAGTTACTACAGAGAATTCTTTCCTGGATGTCTGGCTGGTGAGTCTTGCTCACATGCTTAGGGTTCAGCTGATTGCCATATCTGGGGTGGGGAAGGAATTTTCCTCCAGGGCAGATTGGCAGAGGCCCTGGGGTTTTTTTGCCTTCCTCTGCAGCATGGGGCATAATTCACTTGCTGGAGGATTTTGTGCACCATGAAGTCTTTAAACCATGATTTGAGGACTTCATTAGCTCAGACATAGGTTAGGGGTTACTACAGGAGTGGGTGAGTGAGATTCTGTGGCCTGCATTGTGCGAGAGGTCAGACTAGATGATCACAATGGTCCCAGTCTATGAATCTGTGACCTCCTTTGTGCTGCTTAAGCAATCTGATAATTTCTGCCTAGTGGTTTGAGACTATGACTGGGAGCCAGGAACTTCTGCCCTGTGATCCTGGTTTTAATAGTCTCATTCTGTAGCTATGGGCAGATAGCTTAACCTGTGGCACTGTTTCCCCTTTCATAAAATGCCTTTACCTCAAGAGGATGCTAAGAGTCTTATGGATAGTTTATAAAGCTCTTTGAAGAGAAACAGTGCTGTATACGGGCTAGGTTCTCATTAATTTTATGGCTCAAAGTGTTTGGAGGGAGGCACGCATGACTGAGTTTACATATACAGGGCCAGAACCTCAGCTGGTATAAATCAGCATCACTCCCTTGATTTCAGCACAGCCATACTGATTTACTCCACCTGAGTATTTGGCCAATGGTACTTTCTTTATTGGCTGCACCAATAACCACATTGCTGTTACTTTACGAGGTTCCCTTTTTATTGATATCCTGCCATGGAACACATCAAGTTAAACCCAGTTTTATGTTTTGGCTCCAGCATTTCTCAGTGCTTTCCATTTTGCTGGATTTAACTGATCCCAGTGGCATCTTTTTACGATGCGTTCTATTCAGCTTCTTCCATTCCCTCAACTACAAACAATAATCTAGGAATCCACCTTTTATTTCAAAAATAAACAAAAAACCTGTAGGACATAAAGCTTGTAGCTTCCTTGACTATCTTCTATTAGCGACAAAGAGGAGGACTTCTTGTGGCATCTAAATCCAGTCAAATTAAACCTTAGTCATAATATTTTCTGTGGAATGTCATTGTGTATGTATCAGTTGCCTGAGAGGGCAAATAGTTTGTTCTCGCTCAGTTGGGAGATGTTTTCAGTTATGATTATGCTGTTGTGGTACCACTTGTCAGAAGATTTCAAAGCACTTTATCAATGCTTATGAATTAAGATTCAGAATACCTCAAGGAAGTAGGGAAATAAAATTAGTTCCATTTCACAGATGTGAAAAATGAGGCACAAAGGTACCATAATTTTTCCATGGCCAAATAGCAAATCGGTCGGATTAAAATTCCTGGCTCCCAATATTGTGCTTTTCCCACTTGAGCACACTCCTTCTTCCACCCATATATGCTAAGCTAAAAGCTCATTTCCTTTTTGTCCTTTTATTTGGCTCCTCCTCTTGTTAACCTCTGTTTTGGTGAACTTCCTCCACTAATAGCTCCAGTGCTTGGCTCTGATTTAGACTTTAAGATCACATGATTGCTCTCTGTTTAATTGCTGCACACAGCATTCCTAATAGTATCAATTTAACTCACTAGTAGTTTTGTCAAATTCACTTTTCTGGCTGGGAGAGTTATAAGCATCCGGAGAGGCCGTGGATCTGTCTGTCTGTTTGCAGACTTTCAAACACAGCACTGCATCATATTCGTAAGGTAATCTTTGCAACCCTGTAGCCTAACTCAGTGGTTCTCAACTAGGGGGACATGTACCCCTGAGGGTACACAGGTCTTCTGGGGGTACGTCAACTCATCTAGATATTTGCCTACTTCTACAACAGGCTACATAAAATGCACCAGTGAAGTCAGTACAAACTAAAATTTCATACAGCCAGTGACTTATTTATACTGCTCTGTATACTATACACTGAAACATAAGTACAATATTTATAGTCCAGTAGATTTATTTTATAATTGTATGGTAAGAATGAGAAAATCAGCAATTTTGCAGTCATAGTGTGCTGTGACCCTTTTTTGCATTTTTTTGTCTGATTTCATATGCAAGTAATTTTTAAGTGAGGTGAAACTTGGGGAGTATTCAAGACAAATCAGACTCCGGATACAGTAGTCAGTGACTGGCCTGACTTTTTGTATTTTATTAAATGGAAGTTTCAGTTTTGCAGAAATTGATGGCTTAGCCTTATGTCACTAGGGAGTGCTTCTGAATACGACTAGGCCCCGATTTTTGGACAGTAGATAGAGAGATCTGTTGCTTTTTCTGTGTGAAGAGGCAAGTGCAGCCCTCTGGGAAACCAAAGCGGCAAACACATTTGTCAGTTTTGACACCATGATCGCAATTTCCCATGCTGCATAGGTGCAAAGCCACATTTTAGAAAATCACATGCAAATATTCTTGCTTTAGAATAAGCAGTCTAGAAAATTTGAATGCCATTGTGTGATTTTTAAATACATTAGCAGACAGATAATTCACTCAGAATCACAGAAGGAACAAAAAAATATTTATGCAGAATTTTTCAAAATTCAAAATGCTTTCCAGTTTGGCTTTTGTCTAATTTTTTCTCTCTGTCTGTTTATAGTCCTTGTCACTATAGTATTTGAGTACTTTATGATCTACAATGAATTATTTCCTCAAAGCAGCCCTGTGTGGAAGGGTAGTGTTGTCCCAGTTTTACAGATGGGGACCTGAGGTACAGGGTAAATTAAATGGCCTGCCCAAGGTCACACAGGAAGTCTGTAAGTTGAGCAAGTTGTTGAACCCACGTCTCCTGATGTGTTGGTTCTCAGGATATCAAGGACTGGGAGTTACCCAGTTACCCACCCTGTCTCCAGGGCAAGGGAGTCCTGCTTGTGCTTAACTGGATGTCAGCTCCTTGATGCCACCAGTTTGTGAGCCACGCAGACACTGTGCCAGCCCTAACTTTGCCTTGCAGGTTAACAGTCAGTGCCCCCCAGTCCCCAAGCCCTTTTGAAGCATTCACCTGTAGTGTCCAGCCCCTTCTCTGCTGAACACTTACAGAAATACCAGGTCTGCCGCCTTTAAGGGAATAGTGTATATCCCAGCTTGTGTGATACGACTCAGCTTAATACTGCAGCACTCAAATATATTTATAGTGAAAACACCATCCATGAGTTTATTACCAAAGATTTAAGAAATAGAGAGTAAGGATAATACAAACAGCAGGTTATGTACAAAATAGGCGAGCCACTCATCCGGTATCAAATTGGACAGTTCTGCTTTTCTAGGGTTTGTCCCGTCTTGTACTCAGACAAAACTGGATGTGGTTTTGTCTAATATCAGACTGGGGGATGCCCTTTTGAAGAGCACGCAGCCCTGCCCCCACCAGTATCCCCTTGCGTGCATGTTCATACGGGCAATGGCAAAGTGGTGCACTCTTAAAAATGGCATCCATTCCCTCGAGCAGCGTGATCTTGCACGAATGATGCATGTGAGTTCATGCAGGCGGGGTCACCCCAGCAGGGGCAGGCTCACACCATTCCCAGAAGTACTGTAATGTCTGGTATTCTGAGAATGCCTTAGTGGCTAATAGGATGCTAATATTAAAGAAAATTCTAATTTGTTTTCTAGACATTAACCTTAACAGGTTAACCTCCAGTCTAAGTACATTTATCTCGCCTCACATGTCTTCTGCAGTGTTTTCCACTAAGCCTGATTGAGATCCTGTTTTCATGACTATAAAATGCACTCTCTGTTTACTTCCTACATGCAGGATACAGGGGTGTCTTCCTTGCCTTTTCTTTATAGCCCCAAAACTACTTTTTTTGGTCCTAGAGTCAGAATAACCACCCGTAGCTTATTCTCCAGAATGCTGATTTCACATTCCCACATTGATTTTATATGTAAGTGGGGTTTCCATTGTATTGGCTTACAGTTAGGGCTGTCAAGCAATTAAGAAAATTAATCACGATTAATCGTGCGATTAAACAATAATAGAATACAATTTTTTAAATTTTTTTAATGTTTTCTACATTTTCAAATATTTGATTTCAATTACAACACAGAATACAAAGTGTATAGTGCTCACTTTATATTTATTTTTATTACAAATATTTGCACTGTAATAAACAAAAGAAATAGTATTTTTCAGTTCACCTAGTACAAGTACTGTAGTGCAATCACTTTATCATTAAAGTTGATCTTACAAATGTAGAATTATGTACAACCCCACCCTGAATTGTAAACAAAAAGCAGGCAGCATTATCTTTTGCAAATGTACACAAACTTGTTTCTCTTAGCAATTGGCTGAACAAGAAGTAGGACAGAGTGGACTTGTTGGCTCTAAAATTTTACATTGCTTTGTTTTTGAGCGCAGGTTTTTCGTGTGTACATAATTCTATATTTGTAAGTTGCACATTCATGATAAAGAGATTGCACTACAATATTTGTATTAGGTGAATTGAAAAATACTATTTCTTTTATCATTCATACAGTGCAAATATTTGTATTAAAATAATATAAATTGAGCACTGTACACTTTGTATTCTGTGTTGTAATTGAAAATTAAATATTTTTGATGTTTTTCTACATTTTCAAATATATCTATTTCACTTTGTATTCTGTTGTTTAACAGTGTGATTAATCATGATCAATTTTTTTAATTGCCATTAATTTTTTTGAGTTAATCGCATGAGTGAACTGCGATTAATCAGTAGCCCTACTTACAATGTTTAATTCACATGTCAACAGAGAGATTGGTGAATACTCCTCTTTGTCAACTCTGCCTTGATACAGACTTTAGGAACTTATTTTCAATATAGATATGTATCTCCTTAGCTAATATCGCCATAGATTTCATGAAATGTTAATGACCATCTTTTGTTTAAGATCTCAGATGATAGTCTTTGGTGAACAAGATTGTACAAACCAAGATCAGGATATTCTTGTAACTGCCTTGCCAGTTGGCACTGAGGGGTTCTTTAGGTCATGTCTGAATCATAGGTCCAGTCTTCTGTCCACTAGACTGGGAGTGGTTCCCAAACTTTTTTCCCAGCTGCAATAGGTATTGGGGCCCCACTATTATCACTTCTTGAGGAAAATTATTAATTTTAATTATTACATACATATAAAGTGTAGCACTGTAAATGAACAAATTCCTTTACATTTTAACATAAACAACTATAATGATAGAAATTCCTAGCAATATGCATGCAAAGAACTGCTTCAGGATCTTTCAAACCAAACACTTAAACTACACTTTAAAAATATGTTGCAAGAGCAAAATGCAGTGTTCAAACAGGGAAAACACTGTGCATAAATGTACAATGTATAAAACTGAACAATAAGCAACACAACATTAACAGAATTGTTAAATAACATCATGTTGTTGATTTTAAAACAAAATAGTTGTCCAACTTTGAACACTACATTCTTTTAATTTTTTCAGTATAAAATCTGAATTTCCGTGCTGTGTAAGTAAAGACCCAATCCTATTGTCTTCTTATTAGAAAAGAATAAAATATTGTAAATAAAAACATAAAATAACAGTTCTAACACACTGAGGCAATGGGTACTCATCCAGTCCGGTACAGGAGAATCCAGACTTCAAGTACATGTTATCATATTTTCTTACCACTTCATTTTTTTTTGGCTGTATCATTTTGTGTAGCTGTAGATGGTCCGGGACTTTCATTATCTTCACCAGTGCACCCTTTGGTTTATTTTTCAAAAACGAGATCTGTGTCTGATTGAAATACTGCTTGCTGTTTTTTACAGTTGTAAATGGAGAACTGTGTCTGTGTTGCTAGGTTACTTTGCAGTAAAATGCACCATTGGGCTCGCGAGAATTAAAGTTGACATATTGCGGCTTGTTTCTTTAAAACGAATAAGTTTTTCTATACTCCGACGCATACCGCTCAAAACATTACATTTATGTAGCTTTTACTTAGATTACATGAGTCACGTGGAGTTAAAAGCTTACTAAGAGCTTGACTGGAGAATGCAGTTGCGCCGGCGGGATCACCTGGGACTGTGTCGCGGCACACCTTTGGGCCGCAGCCCACTGTTTGGGAGCCCCTGCAACAGAGAACCCTTCAGTCATGAAAGGTGCTGAGGGCCCTCAAATTTCACTGACTTCAATGGAATTTGAAGTGTTTGCAACCTCACAGCGTTGGGTCTTGTGGCCCACTCCAACAAAGCATTGACTTCAGTGGGATTACTCACCTGCTTTACATTACATGTGTGCTAAAGTGTTCTGCTGGAGTGGGGCCTAAATAAGCTGTTTTCAGTCACCATAAATCGTGTTAAAGGTTAAATACTGCAGAATACTTAAATGAAACAAATGACATGCTTTGGTAGGAAGTGGTAGTACTCAAGGTTTATGCTTTGTCAGAGCGTGTGGATGTTTTGGTAGCAATACGTCAAAAATAAAATGAACGGCAGCTTCTTGTCTGAACTGCATTAGACAGCAGTGCTTTAAGTTGAACAAACAGCTTGAATGAGTTGAACAAGAACTAGGCTGCTCTTTCTTACCAACAGTTACCAAATGCCTCTGTATTTATAACTTAGCCATCTGCGGTAGGGTGGAGTTTCGGGGGTTGGGGAGTTACTCGGATGTCCTCTATGGACATTCCTTCAAGGCTATCGCTGGAAAACTTCAAAGTGTGTGTTTTGAGGGAAGAAGGGAAAGGAGAAGTCTGGCCTGCACTGACGCACAGAACTCAAGGGAACTCTAAGAAATAGAGCAGGCCCTTAGAGTGGTGGGTTCACTGAAACGAATTAGCCCCAAGCATTGTTCCTTCTCTTTTACTGCTCCAAGAGGCAGCCTCAGCGTTCTGCAGTGCCAGCCCAGTTTGGGCACGTTAACTCCCTCAAATCGAAGCTTTGCAAGGGTAGGTTGCTCCTTACTGCTTTCGCAGTACTGCTTCAGAGTGTGTGCTGATATTCCCAGTGTACTACAGTATTGAAAGCCTTTGTTGTTGTTTATAATGGAGTTTGAGTGAATTTTTGGTGCTTAGTGAAAGATTTCTGGATTGAGATCTCTGAGGTCCTCTCAGTCCACAGAAGAGGCATGGTGTGTTCAAATCCATCACAAACCATTCCCGCCCAGAAAGACCTGAGTGGGCATAGCAGAGGGCCCGTATCTGGGAGTGAGAAGTAGTTCGATCTTCATGGTCTAGTGACCATCAGTCATTTAGCTTCTCTGAGACTGCCATGAGGTAGCCAGTTGTGATCGTGTATTTTGTCTACTAGAAAGGCCACCATACAATGGTCAGGTGGTGGTAACTTTCAATTGCTAGTGACCTGGGCCAGAGGAAAATAGCTCTATATTGCAGTACCAATCTCCTGAGCCACCCTTCTAATCCCTTTTTGCTTATTTAATTGTTGCTTCAGTATGAAAATTACCCTTTTAAGCATTGTGGCTTTCATTAAGATAATATCTCAGTGCAGTTATGTAAATACAACATTATAAAGTAGCTTAATGGAGTTATGTAAAATGTAATATTAATTGTTAATGACTTGTGCGACAATGTGGTTTGACATACTTTTCCGTGACCCTCATTATTTAGCCTTAAAGTAAAACCTTCTTCCCAGAATATTATCTCTTGATTTTCCATCTTCAAATCACCAGGTACAGTAGGAGACAGAAGCTTCACTGCATATCCGTGTCTCTGTTAACAAGGGAACATTTATTTCTCTTCCCCCTTCCATCTTTACTAACAGGCAGTATCCTTTAGCATCCAAGAGTGTTAGCAAAATCTAATTTACAATTAATTCCACTTCCTTGCTCTTTGGATTGCAGTCCAAGCTCTGTGTTGGGTGAGGCCATGGGCCTGAACTGGAAGCGGGGAGGGGAAAGACTTCATTCCATTACACTTGTGGCTCTGAGATGTTCTAAGTTCCAACGATTTTTTATAATTGTTACTTTTTTCAGCATGCATAGATAGTGTCATTTGGTGTTTCCCTGCCCTCTGGATTTTACTGTGGGTTTTTTTGGGCAGTGATGACTCTGTGCTGTTTAAGTACTTAACTTTATACAGTACCTTTCCTGCCCAGGGGATCCCTTCACCTATCACTAAAATGCTGCTACATATGCTGCAAAACCTGGCAACTGTTCTAATAGTGCATACTGTGCCACCACACAGAATGAAGTAAAGAAAAACCCTGTATCCTCTACCTACCACCATGGGAATTTCAATAGAAGGTAATTACTTAAATTAGAATTTGGTCAGGACACCAGAATAACACTTCTTATTTGTGAAGCATGCCAAGGGATTCTTAATGGCCAGAAATATTCAGGATCTCAGCAGGATCCAGGGTGCAGCAGCACAGTGCTCCAGAGCTGAGGCACTGGTTTCTGTAATGATTGAGGGATGCATATTACCTGTTTAGTTCCTTATCATTTCCTGCAGCACTTTGGGTTTTCTTTAGAGGCTTCCTATGCAACTACTGAGCAGCCTGGCTGAAGACAGATCTAATACCACACACTGCGGTTAAGACAGCTACCTGCAAACATACCATGAGATTTTTTTAATACACACAAATGATAATGGCTTGGGTGCTATCTCTTCTGAAAAAAGGCAAGTTTTAAAAACAGAATCAATTAAAATGATAAGAGAGAACACTACCTAATGGCTATTGTAGTGGAGTGAGGGGTGAAAACTTTGCTGCTGCCTTGAAGAGCAACAAATGCTTTTAATGGTTCATCTCAGGCTGAGGGATGGTGCCAAGAATCCGTAGCATTGACCTGTATCAGATCTTCTAAATAGCTGCTCAGGGTAACTTGATGTGCTTTCCAGTGGAGAGGAAACACCAGTACATTAGATGTGAGAAATGCTTAGAAGACGGGCAGTAAATGAGATGGGAGAGATCTGGCCATAGGACTCAGAGAGGTAAAATGGACGGAGTTGGAATACAAGAAAAGAGCGTGGGGGTGGGGGGATACAAACAAGAGATAGGGTTCATCCCATCAGAAACTGCAACTCTCAATCCCAGGCAGCCAAGAAAAGTTCCCCACACAAAGGTAACTTTAGATTTAACCAAACAAACAAAAACGCAATTAGCAAGACCAAAAGATTTGTTTTAGGCTAGAAACGGTGCTAACATGACCGCTGCACTGCATTTTAACCCCCTTTTTTAAATCACTGATGGAACCCTTCACCCAACTGGATACAGTTTTGAGGTGAAATCTTGTGAATACCGCTGGGTAAAGGGCATGAAACCAGTAGCTTTGAGAGTAGAATGGAGTAAGAGCGGGGGATATTTCACCATGCCACTCTGTTTATTAGAAGCGTACTTGAAATGCTGCTGATGTGCTCTCCCTAACGCAACCCACAGAGGAACCTGGGTGTGTGGGGTCATTGTACATTCCCTGGTACTGGGTGGGAATCTGTTCCTGGGGCCCCTGTGACTACCACACGAGAGGTTAAGTCTTTGTTGGTTGTGGAAAAATTAACTTCTGTATCCTCCCTTGATGGGGCCTGTAGTCCATTCATCTTCCAGGGACTGGGCTGGGAGTGGGGCAGTGGGACAGCTCCCATGTAGAAGATACGGGGCGGTTGACCAGGCCAGGGCACAGGGGCAGGGAAGGGTAAGAAGGCCCCCAGCCTGCGTCCTGAGGTCCCTGGGGGTGGGCAGTGAGAGCAGTGGAGCAGACAGCTCGGTGGGAACAGGGGCTGGTGATGGGGGGGGCACTGGGGAAGGAGGGGGTGGAGATCCCAGGGGGTGGGCAGCAGGGACAGTATCTGGACTTGAGGCTGTTCCCCTGGACGAGAAGGGACTAGGGAGCTGCTACCCACTGCGCCTGCGCAGTAAATGGAGCAGCAGCTCCTGCTGCTGCTCCCATCCCTCTCCTTCCACAAGGGGCTGAGGAACGCTTCAGAACTTCGACAATTTTCGTCAGTTTCCGGAACAGATCGGCGTTCTCCGGGTGTTCCCGCCTGCTCCACGTTCGGTATTTTCCGTCAGCGCTTCGATTACTTCCGTACGGCCTCGGCTAGTGTCGTTAATTTCCGTCCACACTTCGGTAATTTCCGCTCCTCGATCGGAAACGGCCGAAGACGTGTGATCCTGCGGTTTAGAGGAGGAGGAGGAGGAGACTTGCCGGCTTTTTGGAACAAACCAACTGTGCCTGGACCGGGGGGGGGAGGGAGCAGGATCGAACGGACGGAGGAGAAGAAGGCTACGACTCCTCCTCTCTCCCCCTCCCTCCTCGGACCGCGGCGGGGTGAAGCCCGGGACGGCGCCTCCCTGAGGAGGGCTGAGTGAAGGCGCAGGAGGTAGGAAGGATTGTACCATGTACCGGAGAGGGGGGAGGCATGGGGTGCAAAGCGACTCTGTCCTGTTAGCCTGGGATAGGAGCAGATGAGGGTGGGGGGAGCCCGAAGGGCCAATGGGGGGCAGCCAAGAGCTTGGAGGTGGGTTGTTC